>BHFT01011135.1:24493-59822 GCA_004320025.1 Laticauda laticaudata
AGAGAGAAAATGCCTTCTGTGACATTCACAAAATATCCCTGGATTCAGTTCACAGGACTGATTTTGGGTTTTTTTTTAATGCTCCAAAGTTAGCTTCAATTTGATTGCAATCCAGCCAAGCTATTTTTCTTTTCATCCATTTTTCAAAGGTTGTATCTTTCAGCTGCAATTCTGCTGCTGAGCTGCAACTCGGTGGCACGCCAGAATATTTGGATTATACCTGGACCTGTGGAAGAAATCCTTTTATTCATTCATTTGTTTTGTGTAACACCTTCAAGGGACTCATTAGGCTCATTCTGAAGCACTTCATTTGCCTTGCCAGCTGCGACCCCCTGTTTTCTTCAGAAACAAGCTCCTGGTGAAAGAAAAAGGAAATTGCTTCACCAGGGTTTGGAAGTTGAAACTTGAAGCTGTGTTCTCTCTAATCCTCTCAGAGCTACAGAAGACAGTCTGAAGATCACTGGGGCACTTCAGAAAGACTCAAGCCTGGAGTGGTTTTGAGGCAAACGCAAAAATATTTGAACACAACTCTTCCCCATCTACCAATAACTGAGCCTTGACACCAAATGAACAGTTCTTCCAGAGCTAAGCCTTCCTAGCATCCATGACTGAGGATTGCCTGGCTTGGTTCAATCCTGGTTTTGATAGTTGATCTGATAGGGGGTTGTGTTCCTACATGTGTGCAATTGAGCATTGATTCCAGATAACATGGCTTGGTGGTGGCCGTTGATGTTTATGCCACATGCACCATAACATTCCTCTCGTGTCACATCCTCCTTTGATTATCTCCATGCAACATCGGGGAGGTCCTCTTATGACTTGAAATCCAAATGACATTTGCTAATCGTGCAATCTTCTTGAAAACTTCCAGCAAGAGAACATCTACAACTTCTGGAAGCAAGCTTATTCCATCGATTAATTGCTCTCCCTATCAGAACATTTCTCCTTACTTCCAGGTTGGGCCTTTCTTTAACGATCTTCCACCATGGATGGAAGCTAACCAGGGAGAGAAGCAACCTAGAACTAAGGAGAAATTCCCTGACAGTGAGAACAATTAACCAGTGGAACAGCTTGCCACCAGGAGTTGTGGGTGCTCCATCACTGGAGGTGAGAGAGATCTTGGAGTCTTCATGGACAACCACTTAAATATGAGCCAGCAGTGTGCAGCAAACCACAATAGGTTCAGAAGGCAGCGGATGAAGTGGATTATCTGGGCCTCTTTCAATCAGCATTCAGACCTAGCTATGAGAGGTAGACAGCTTTGATCTCCCTCTTGTATGGCCTCTGGCAGGAAGAGGATCAGGACAACCCAGGAGTAGGAAATTTTATGACCTCTGGACTTCAACTACCAGAATTCCTGAGCCAACAGGGCTGGAGGATGGTTGCATTCATCTCTGGCCTTCTCGACCTCTCCAGGCTCTGAAATGGGCAGGTGTTTATCCCAAGCATGTTTCAGCTCAAGTGCCTGATGATTGATGATCCCCTGGAAGTTGGTTCCAAGCTTCTGAATTCCACCCTGAAATTAAGGAGAAACTTCCCAACAGTGAGGACAATTAATTAGTGCCTTCAGAAACCATGAGAGCTTCATCACTGGAGGCTTTTAAGAAGGGACTGGACAGTCCCTTATCTGAAATGGGATCAGTTCTCCTGCCAGAGCAGGGGGCTGGAGTAGAAGACCTCGAAGGTGCCTTCCAGCTTCTATTTTGTTCTATTTTCTATTCTGTTCTGTTCTCTCTTCTACTCCACTCATTCCAATATATATTCTATTCTATTCTATTCTATTCTATTCTATTCTATTCTATTCTATTCTATTCTATTCTATTCTATTCTGTAAATTATTATATTCTATTCTATTCCACTCCACTCCACTCCATCCCATCCCTTATTCCATTCCTTATTCTACTCTATTCTACTCCACTCTATTCTTCCATTTTATTCCATTCTATTCCTATTTCTGTGGTCACACTTTCTATTATGACTTTTGAACTTCCCTTCTGTCAGTTCAAAGTGATGCCCCCCTTCCTTGAGTTTTGCCTCATATTGAAAAGGCTACCTTCCAGAACCTTCTTCACACTTTTAATACATTTCCAGGTTTCCACCTTCCCTTCTGTCCTCCAGGCTGTGCACATTCAGTCCCTCTCATCTCTCCTGGTACGTTTGCACCAATTTTAATGTACCTTCTATTCTGCCTGTCATGTGGACAGCACACCTTCTCTGGACTCGCTCAATCTTATACCAACCTTTTTTTTTGAATGCGAAGTCTCCAGAACTGGAAGGCCAAATTAAGTTATATTTGCTGGTTATAATCCCCCTCTGAGCTGCCATGCAGGGACTTTGCAGCTGTGAGAGTTGCAGGAACAAGAGTAGCACCAAAACTCATGTGCCCATAAAGGCTGCATCGTGCAAAGCCCAGGATGTTGACATGCTGCTCTCCTTGTGCTTAAATGTTTCTACTTTTACAGAGATCTTCCCAGCCAAAGGGGATTGTCACATGTAATAGCAAGCCATCAGTCCTGAACCCGGGCACCAACAGATTACTGGAGGCCCCTGAATTACCGTATGCTATTACTGCATTTTAGGGACCTGTAATATCTACCATTACTTTCCCACATGGAGAGTCCTTAGACTGCCTGGCTGTTGACATTTTCCCTTCTTGGGCAAATAAATATTGCAGTGTATCCAATACGATCACTAGAGTGTAACCAGAGCGGTTGGCCGAGTTTGAGCAGAGATAATTAAAGCCCAGTGTGTTCTCCACTCTTACAATTACAAGTACTTGCGAGAACAATGACAAGGTCAACGTAGGAATAAAAGCATCAATCAGGGGTTACAGTCCCTTAATAAAACAATAACCCAAAGGTTTGGAAGCGGAGCGACAGCTGAGAATGAATTGTTTCCTGGGACACGTGTTTTTTCTTTTTAAAAAAAACCAGCGTAAATATGGGGCAGTGTAAGACATTGAGCTAATTCAGAGCAATTGGGTCTGTTTTTTAAAGAGATTGGTAGCTGATACTTGACTCTAAGAATGAATGTTTAGGACTGTGGTTGTGAGAATTTGGCTCCACACAAAGCATGTAGACTAGACCACTGGGCCATATTTAACAAAATAAAATTCAATGGAGAGAAAAGTAAAGTCCTACACTTAGGCAAGAAAAACCACAAGGACACATACAGACTGGGTGAAACCAGGTTCAATAGCAGCAACTGGGAGAGGATCTTGGAGTCTTTATGGACAACCAGCTAAATTGGAGCCAGCCGTGTGCAGCAGCAGCAGCCAAAAAAGCCAATGCAATCCTAAATTGCATTAACAGAGAGAGACAATCAAGGTCAAGGGAGGGACTAATCCCATTCTAGAAAGCTTTAGTAAGGCCACACCTAGAGTACCGCACCCAGTTTTGGTCACCACACTATAAAAAAGAGGTTGAGGCTCCAGAAAAAGTGCAGAGAAGAGCAACCAGGAGGATTAGGGGACTGGAGACTAAAACATACGAAGAACGATTGCAGGAACTGGGCCTGGCTAGTCTAGGGAAGAGAAGGACCAGGGGAGACAGGATAGCGGTCTTTTAATATTTGAGGGGCTACCACAGGGAGGAGGAAGGGGTCAAGCTAGTGTCCAAAGCACCAGAAGGCCAGACAAGGAATAATGGATGGAAATTGACCAAGGAGAGATTCAACCTGGAAAAAAGGAGGAATTTTCTGACAGTGAGGACAATCAACCCATGGAGCAGAAGTTGCCTTCAGAAGTTGTGGGAGCTTCATCCCTGGAGGCTTTCAAGAAGAGACTGGACTGCCATTTGTCAGAAATGGTGCAGGGTCTCCTGCTTGGGTGGGGGGTTGGACTAGATGACCTACAAGGTCCCTCCCAACTCTGTAACTTTTATTGGCATTGGTGTCATTATTATTTTGACAACATCCTGGTTCTTCTGCCCTCGACATAGACTTGCTCTGAACAAGTCTGAACTCTCTCAAGGATCTGCTCAAAATTGTGGTGGATACAACAATATTCTAAAGTGAAATACAATCAAAAGTGGTGCTAGGACGATCCACCAAGACTGGGAGAAAGCAAAAGCGAGATTCTTATATCGTTAATTAATAACCTCACTGTTTCTAAAGCATACATAGCAGAGAATGCCATGTTTACCCTTAAAAAGAAAAATTTAGCACTTACAGGAAATGTAATCATGTCTAACCTTTTTTTTTTTAGTGACAGCGACTTCCTTTCTCTCTCCTCTCCTTTTCATACCCTCTTTTTCTGCATATACACACATGGAACTATTGTTAATTAAGACGGTCTCCATTATAAAGCTAATTAACAATTAGCATAAACATAATTAGCTAACACTGACATTTAACTCATTACATTGTTTAAACAATTTTCAAAAATTGCCCTTAGTGGCATTCTGTCATACTGAAATAATGGCAGTACTTTGTCATGTAAATTAAGTGACATTTGTGTTGTTTCCTCTCCCATGAATGCAAGAAAGCTTTAAAATTATTATTATTTTTTTAAAAACCAACTAGCTGTACGAAAGTAAGAATTTGGGGTCGTTTTAAAAACTTGCGTAGCTCGCACATCACTCAGCATTTATCACAAGTGATCAACATTGAGAAATATGAATAGCTCTACATTGCTATACCAAGCAGCCTCTTGTTCATCTAGGTTAGGGATGATTATTCTTTTTTTTCCAGCTACCACTTCCGGCAATGCATAGAGAAAAGGGGCGGGGCTTCAGCTGCCTGTCACAGCCTCCATCTTGACTCTTTTGAACCCTTCATGGACGTCTCTGCTCCCACATGGATTTCTTGAAAGAGTATCCAATGAGCAAAAGTGATGAATGTGAGATACTGCAAATCTGTCATATCAGCCAATCCAGGGGTGGGATTCAATTTTTTTTAACAACCAATTCTGTGGGTGTGGCTTGGTGGTCATGTTATTGGCCGGGTATGGCCAACTCAATATCACTCACATCGAGGCACGCCTCTCCTCGCCTGACCTCTCATGACTGTGGGGATGCTGCAACAGTCGTAAGTGTGAAAAACAGTCATAAGTCACTTTTTTCAGTGCCATTGTAACTTTTAATGGTCACTCCACACAAGCAAAGGAGGGGAAAAAAACTCCAGAGAGGTTCCTGAGACAGGAAGTCCAGTCCTGCCAAGAATGTAAAAAGGGTTAACGAAGAGGCAGTTTCTGTCAGCAACACCAGAATGTTTCCTTCCTGTCTTCCTTACAGGATTAGGCCAGTAATTTCTTCTAACAACCGGTTCTCCGAACTGCTTAGAATGTTAGCAACCGGTTCTAGCGAATAGGTGCGAACTGGTAGAATCCCACCCCTGGTCCTGGGCCTCCTGGGCAGTGTTTTTGCTCCCAAGAAGCTTCCCTGGGGTGCAGGGAGGCAAAAAATGGAGCATGGGGGCCAGCATGCCCCCTTTTGCCTCCTGGACCTCGGGGAAGCCCCCTTGGACAAACAGTGAGGGGGATCCCGGCACAGCTGATCATTGAAAGAATCCCCTAAAGAGTGACTGAGCAGGGTAGAATGCAGTCAGTGATGTCAGACGTGTGCAAAGTTGTGCATGCGCAATAAGGAGTGACTTGGAGGGGAGGGGCGGGGGGGACAGGGCCAGCCGGGGGCACGATTTGCTGGTTCTCCAAACTGCGCGGAATCAAAACAACCGGTTCTATAGAATCTGTCCGAACCGGTAGAATCCCAACCCTGAGCCAATCCCAGTGGAGCCGAAACACGTCGAGAAGAATGGATAAAGAGAGAGAAGTCCAAGTCTGTAATTTGGAAGAAATAAAAGAGTCAGATCGGGGTAATATTGGGTCAGATTAACAGAAAAGCAGAGTTGGAAGGGACCATGGAGATCTTCTAGTCCAATCCCTGGTCAAGCAGGAAACTCTATATTCTTTCGGACAAATGACTGTCTAATTTCTTCTTTAAAACTTCCAGAGTTGGAGTGGAGCATTTGCGTAGCCCTTTGTTTTTGTGGTAGGCCCTGAGATATTGGAGCATATTTTTTGTGCGACAGCTCAAACGGCGATTGTGGAGGCGGATTCCACAAAAGTGACTTCACAAGTAGATTTTGCATTAGAGGGAAATCGAAAGGAATTGGCTCGGGAGCAACTAGCCATCCTTCAGAGCAGGAGTCTCCAATGCTGGCAACTTTAAGCCTGGAGGACTTCAATTCCCAGAATTCCCCAGCCAGCATGCTGGCTGGGGAATTCTGGGAGTTGAAATCTTCCAGGTTTAAAGTTGCCAACATTGGAGACCTCTGCTTTAGAGAATATTGACTCTACTTCCAAACATGGGTAACAGTTCAACCTTCATGTGCCTTGCTGCTTCATAATGCTGCATGGACATTGAGAAGATGCTACACATCATGGGACATTGGAGTGTATTCACCCCACCAAGTATTCTTGGGTTTCAGAGCTTTCAACTCTTCTTCCTTTATAGCAGAGATCTCCCAACTTGACAGCTTTAAGACTTGTGGACTCCCAGAATTCCTCCTCCAGTCATGTTAGCTTGGGAATTCTGGGAGTGGAAGTCCACAAGTCTTAAAGTGACCAAGTTGGAAGACCTTTAGTTTATTCTAATGAAAAGAAGTTCCAGGGGTGACATGTTAGCAGTTTCTAATATTTGAAGGGCTGCCATAAAGAAGAGGGAATCAAGCTCTTCTCCAAAGCAGGGGTTGCCAACCTTTTGGACCTCAGGGACCACCAAACTCATCATTTTATGTCCCGCAGACCAGAAACCCTTGGAAAATCCCCAAAAAAGTCTGCAGGAAAATTCCCCACTTCCTTTTCCTACCAATTGATCGTTCTTTATTTTGGATGGCAGGATACCATCTCCAGCTCCATTCTCAGGGGGAGAAAGAGAGAGAGAGAGGAGAGACTTTTGGCTTCATGCAAGGAAAGCAGCAGAAGCCACAGAAGTCTTTCTTTCTCTCCCCCAAACTCCGCCACAAGTGAGTCTTTGCCGACCCAGCTTCTTGGGGCAGGAGGCCTTGCAGGGTCCCAAAGGCTCATTTCTGGCAGCATTAGGGGGAGAGAAAGAAAGACTTTTGCCGCTTTCCTTGCGTGCAGCCAAAAGCGGAAGAAGAAAGCGGAGAAAAGCAGCCCAGTGGCCAAGCCAGGCATGTGGGGTGAATGGGGCAAGTTCCCCCCTCCTCCCTTTTCCCCCTCCCCTCACTACCTCATGTTGTTCATAATGCAAGAGACGCAAGCCTTGTGTTCCTGCATAGCCTGGATTAACTGCTTTTGGGGGGGGGATGTTTCTCTGTGGACCACCAACATTGTCTCGTGCATCACCAGTGGTCCCCGGCCCACTGGTTGGCTCCCACTGCTCCAAAACACCTGAAGGAAGGAGAAGAAGCAGTGGGTGGAAACCAATCAAGGAGAGAAGCAACCTTGAACTTAGGAGAAATTTCCTGACAGTGAGAACAATCAATCAGTGGAACAGCTTGCCACAAGAAGTTGTGGGTGCTCCAACACTTGAGGCTTTTAAGAACAGATTGGACAACCATTCATCTGAAAAGGTATAGGCTCTTCTGCTTGAGCAGAGGGTTGGACTAGAAGACCTCCAAAGTCCCTTTCAACTCTGTTATTCTATGTTCTATGACATCATGAAGCGTGTTACATCACTTGTCTCGCTTGCTGTCCTGTCTTGGCACCCTTGAAGCTTCAGTCTGCAGGTAGGATTCAGAAGACCCTTTGACGTTTCCCAATGAAGGTGGTGTTGGCTTCTCCACTGAGCAACTTCTCCCCAACCAAAGTTTTCTTGGACTCCAGCCCCATCAATCCAAACTGGTCACAGTGCAATGTTGGCGCTATAGCCTTGAGTTGATTCCTTCCCCTGTCGATGAGGTGCAAGAGAGAACTCTACACCTATCTCACCAGATTGATACAGACTTTGTATGCAAACATTAAATCCAACGCGGGCCAACCAAATAAAGAGTCGACCCAAAGAGGACATAAGGCTCTGCAGCTCTTAAGGGCTCCATGGAACAATTCCTGGTTCTCTGCTTGGCAACAGGACAGATGTGGGGTGGGAGGCAGTCAATTGGTATCAACTGTGGAGAAGGAATATTAACTTCTGCAGAGCAAAGAGATCTCTGCCCTTTGCTCTGCAGAAGTTAATATTCATTCTCCACAATCGATATCCATTTGTTCACCCCTCCCTCCTTCCACAGAATAATCTCCTCACCAGGCTCCAGGTTGACTCAGCCTTCCGTCCTTCAGAGGTGGGTCAAATGAGGACCCAGATTGTTGGCGTCAAATAGGCTGACTTTGTAAACTGCTTAGAGAGGGCTGGAAAGCACGATAAAGCAGTATATAAGTCTAAGTGTTGTGGCGATCTCCATGGGAAAATTGGAATGCTGGGTTTTGAGGGGTCCTTGGGGCTCTTTGGTTGTTTTCTTGCAGATGGTTCATTGTCCACTGATGATGTAACCTAGTTTGGTAATGAAATGTCTTCAAGAAAACAGCCCCCCGCAGAGAGCACCAAGGATCTCACAGTCTCCTCTTCCTCCTCCTCCTCCTCCCCCTCCCCCTCCTTCTCCTCCTCTTCCTCTCCTCTTTACAAACCCCTACTCCCTTCTAGCACTGGTGATGTTACCTAGTTGGGTCATGAAATGTCTACAAGAAAACAATCAAGCTCAGAGAGCACCAAGGACCCCACAGTCTTTCTCCTCCTCCTCCTCTCTGAAAACCCCAATCCCTTCTAGCCCTGATGATCTTATCTAGTTGGGTCATGAAAGGTCTGCAAGAAAACCACCAAGCTCAGAGAGCACCCAGGACTGTTCATTTTCATCCCTGAGCTACAAATATTCTCCTTTATTGTTGTGTTAGAGTTTGTCCATATAAGTAACAGAGTTTTAGCTCCTTTGCTCTGGTCTTGTAAAGAGATTAACTTGGAACCACACTCTTACACAAATAAAATAAAGGGAGAAAATCATTTTCTTACTCCAGGTAAATGGACATCTTCATCCATGACAGGCAAATATAATCTTGGCCAACTTCCAGCTATGTTCTGAGCCAGTCTTCCGTGACTTGACCCTTGTCTACTTGGAGGAAATTTTTTTGCACTTTCCACTGCGTGCATGGAGATTTGATTTACACTGAGTGGCAGTGGTCCTCCTGGGCTTCTGTGCAGTTGTAGCAGACCTGCAGTTTTCAAGTGGTAAAATGCCAGTTGCAAAGCTACACCCCAGACAAAACCAGGCCTGCACTGCCTTTGCACCAGAGCATTTGTAGGAGACCCTATAGGGACAAATTCTGGACAGAAGGCTCTCCTATCTCTTCTTGAAAGCCTTCAGTGATGGAGCAACCACAACTCCTGAAGGCAAGTCATCCCACTGGTTGATTGCTCTTATTGTTAGGAAGTTTCTCCTTAATTCTAGGTTGCTTCCCTCCTTGGTTACTTTCCATCTATTGCTTCTTCTCTTGCCTTCAGGTGCTTTGGAGAATAGCTTGACTCCCTCTTCTTTGGGGCAGCCCCTCAGATGTTGGAAGTCTGCTATCACATCACCCACAATTTGACAAATGCTGAACCATAGACATTTTCTTTGATTTTTCTCCACAGCAACAATCCTGTGAAATGGGTTGGGTTGAGAGAGCAGGCCCCAAACTATCCATTTACCCAAAGTTATTCCTTGACCAAAGGGAGACTTGAAGCTTGGTCTAATTTATCACAAATTTGCTCCAAATCCAATGATGACATCCAGACAAAGTGAAACAAAGAAGAGGTGTTTATCCATAACTGCCGTGGCTTCCAAGTTTTTCTCAGCTTTAAAGTCAAACTTCTTAGGAAATGGAAAACTACATTTTTTTCAGCCCTGCGTTCTCCATCACATAATTTTTATTAGCTGATTTATTACCTGGTTTTAAGTCAGGAGGAGAAAATGGAGCTGAAAGGGCTCAAACCAGATCTCAGAAGGTGCTTTTTTGAGAGGCAACTGGATTTTCTGGGGGCAGTTTTGGAAGACGTTTCGCATCTCTTCCAAGAAGCTTCTTCAAATTCTACTTCTACAGTCCTTTCAACACTTTTGAGAAGGCCTCACACTCATTTGCACCATTCAGGTGCCCCTGAGGACACAGATAAACCTCCAGGTGACTTTAAGGACCTGCTAAAAGGATGCAAATGACCAGCTGTCTGCAAGGAATATAAATCTTTCCATTCCCTGCCATCCAGTCAGAGCTGAAGAAGCTTCTTGGGTGAGAAGTGAAATGTCTTCAAAGAAAAACCAGAAAGTCCAGTTGCCTCTTGAAAATACACTTTTGGGGTGACCATGACCTGGATGGTGGAGAATCTCTACAGACATTTTTATAATTTAGTTCCCTGTGACAATATGAGGGAAATGAAAAAACGAAATGTGTACGATAACACAATGTTGCAGTGTAACCAAGAGGCGATACAATCAGTCATTGTGAAGAGAAATGATCAAGCCAATGGCTACAACTACTTCTTGTTGAGGTCCATGGTTGGTACTCAAAGATGCCAAGCTATTGGAAGAACCTCGTTTCTTGGGAGAAGAGTTTCTTTCTCTCTTTTCTAACTTACTTTGGAGTAATTGGGGGGATGGCAATTCCAAACAGAGGGGTGAGGAAAATTAACTTACACAATGTAATCATATAGGCAGAATAGAAGCAGTCCTCAATTAATAACTTAGTAACTGTTTAAATGGACCTACCTGAGGGTACTTACCTACAAACCCTTCTCTCTTCTAGCTCTGAGGATGTTACCTAGTTGGATAATGAAACATCTGCAAAAAAAACCAAAACAGTCAAGCTCAGAGAGCATCAAGGACACTACAAAGGAGAGAAGTTTTGAGAGGACGCAGAATAAATCTGCACTGGATTCTGCAGGTAGGGATGTCAGGATTCCAGCAACCGCTCTAATTAAATCCTGATTCTTGAGCTAAACTTCAAAAAACTTCAAAGGATTCATTAGAAGAGGCGACATACTGGCCCTGCCCTGTATGAAGCCAACTTTGGCATGCATAATTTACAGTCCCCTGGGACTCTGTTTCCCCCCTGAGTGTGTCATAAATCAGATTCTCCAATTGAGCACATTCACAAGCTGGGTGTTTGCATTCATGTTCTCCAATTAAATATATTCCCGGGCAAAAGCTCTGGTAGTTTAGCTACAACCTTTGAAAGATAAGAGTTGGAATGTATTTTTTTCTTATGGCAACTACTAAAACAGGCATAGGAATGTTTTATGAGTTGACAAGGGATTTTAAAGATTTCCAAGGAGGTATTCAACACAACAAGGATGCTACCAAGTTTAGCAACCTGGAGAATCTGACTGATGAGACACCCCCCAGGGGGGAGGGGGGAAACAAGCTCACAGGGGACTGTAAATGACATATGCCAGAGTTGGCTTCATACAGGGCAGGGCCAGTAGGTCGCTTTAATGAATCCTTTGAAGTTTTTTGAAGCTTGGCTTGAGAATCATGATTTAATTAAAGTGATTGCTGGAATATACATTTCCATCCAGAGACCTAGAATGGAAAAGTTGGTACCAACCCTACTGTCCAGCCTGAAATTGACATAAGTGTAGCCATTTAGGCTCAGTATATCTTCTTTTTCTTACTTTCTCTTCGACAGTCATGGGGGAAGGGTTTCAGGCTTGCCACGTTCCTAAGGAGGGGAGGAGGGGAGCCAGAGGGAGTTGTTTAGGCTAGGTGATGCTTCTTCCCGTGGGAACAAAAGCTGACCCTGCTGAGACCTGGAGGTGGAGATTGATGACATCAAGTATCGTTGAATTATTTCTATTGGAGAATATGACTTTTGGGGGTTGTTTCTAACTTCCAATATTATGTGGTGTAATTCTGGGTTGTGTCAGATCCGGAATTACTACAGACTTTGCCAATTTGATGTTTTCCAAAAAAAAAAAAAAGAAATTATTATGGCAGATGGACTTTGCTGTTTTCTTTTCGAATGGCTTTCATCACTTGGAAACCTGACACCAGCAATGACCTACCCATGAAGGTCTGCTCTGCAGTTGTATACGGTGTCCCCCTTTCTGTCCCCGAGACCCCGCTTTTCCCATGGGGGGTTGGATGGCATGGGGAAAGGCCTCACAGAGACTCCCACAACTCCAGCAGTGAAGGAATGTCATCATCTGCTCGTGGAGCCCCGTTGGCCGGCGATGTTATGCCTCCCGTGGCTAAATCAAATGTCCAGGAGCATTGTTCAGGGCTGATTTTGGCTGTTAAGTGCTTGTCAAAGCTCAGAGCCCTCCTCACGACTCTATAAAATTCAAAAGAATTATAGGAGCTCCAGGGTCACATAATTCATTGCACAGTAGATTTAACCTGCCGGCAAGTAATTCATATTTGTGGGAATAATATTGTTTTCCACTTTCAGAGAGTTATCGCTGTGTCTCCCTTCCAGGTCACTGTGGATATCAAAAATCAATTTGGAAAGATGGATACTGTCAGCGAATAAACCACGGAGGCAGCGAAGCCTTCACTTTCCTCCCCTCTCTCTAAACGGATCGGGCGAGGCACTCAGACTTTTGTTCTGAGCCTTGGCAGCGTCCGCTGATTGCCCTCGTATGGACACTTGACTCTCCAAATAAACCCCGCGTTTGTTCGGTTGTAAGGGTCACTTTTTTCCAGACAGGGGGGCTTCCCAGTTCCCCCCCCCCAGCCTGGCTGGGAGCAGAGCCTTCTTCACGGTTAGCAAGACTTTTATTACATTAGCTGCAGGGATCACCTCGACAATCGCAGTTTGTTTTTGTTTTTATTTATTTTATTTTTCCATCAAGCTGCTGATTTTTCTTTCTATAAGGAAAGTCTTATTTCTTTTTTATTTTTTGGGGTGGTGGTGGTGGGGGGTGGCAGGGCGAACTGCCTGGGCCTTCTCTTTAAGCCCAGCCATTCGGCTGAAAACACATCCCCGGCGAGGTTACACTTAAAATGATTGGAGGGCTGCACTTGACAAGATTTAAAAAGCAATCTTTCGATTTGAAAATAGCCTCTGGGTCCCACCCGCACAAGGGCATATTGGTTATGTGTGAAAAGCGACAGGGGGAGTAATATGTGCAGCTGAAGTGGTATCTCTGGGTGGCGGGTGCAGGGGGCCAGGTGAGAGCGGCGGATTCGAGGCCGAGCACAGCTGCGAGGCAACCAAGATTGGAGGCTCACTGTAATTTTTGCAGCCACGAGCTTCTTTTTTGTTCCAAATTAACTCTCCCACTCCCTCATCTTCCAGTTCCAACGGGACCTTTGGCAACAGAGTCAGAAGGGATCTCAGGGGTCTTCTAGACCAACCGGTTTTACATCCAGTTCTGGTCACCGCAATATACAACAAATATTAAGATTCTAGAAAAAGTGCAGAGAAGAGCAACCAGGGTGATTAGGGGGCTGGAGGCTAAAACATACAATGAACGGTTCCAGGAACTGGGCCTGGCTACTCCAGTAAAGAGAAGGACCAGGGGAGACAGGATAGCGGTCTTTTAATATTTGAGGGGCTGCCACAGAGAGGAGGGGGAGTCAAGCTGTTTTCCAAAGCCCCTGAAGGCCAGAGAAGGAATAATGGATGGAAAGTGAACAAGGAGAGAATCAACCTGGAAAAAAGGAGGAATTTTCTGACAATGAGAACAATCAACCCATGGAACAGAAGTTGCCTTCAGAAGTTGTGGGAGCTTCATCCCTGGAGACCTTCAAGAAGAGACTGGACTGCCCTCAGAAATGGTGTAGCATCGCCTGCTTGGGCAGGAGGAGTTGGACTAGATGACTCACAAGGTCCCTTCCCACTCTGTTAATCTGTTAAGCCCCTGCTCAAGCAGGAGAGGCTCATCCCATTCCAGACAAACAGTTGCACAGTCCTTCTTCTTGCTGGCTGGGGAAATCCTGGGAGTTAAAGTCCCTATGCCAAAGTTGAGGAGCACTGTCTTAGATGGTGAGAAGTTCTTCCTTGGCCCCAATGCTCCTCAGCACCAATCCGATGGGTCCTCCTACTCCCTGCTCTCTTTCCAGATCAAGAGATTCTTAATTTTAGCTCAGTGATCCTCCCAACTATTTAACAGAATAACAGAGCTGAAAAAGAGAACTTGGGGGGGGTGGTCTTCTAATTCAACTCTCTGCTCAAGCAGGAGACCCTCTGTAGTTCTCAAGTCTAGTCTCTCCTTGAAAATCTTGTGAGTGACCTCAACTCCTGGAGGCAAGTTGCTCCACTGATTAATGGTTCTCACTGTCAGGAAATTGCTCCTAGGTTGGATCTCTCCTTGATTAGTTTCCATCCATTGCTTCTTGTCCTGCCCTCAGCTTGACTCCCTCTTCTTTGGGGCAACCCCTGAGATATTGCAACATGGCTATCATGTCACTCTAAGTCCTTCTCTTCCTTAGACTTGATACACCCAGTTCCCACAACTGTTCCTCATCTTGGTTGCTCTTCTCCGCACTCTTTTTACAGACTCAACATTTAGGATCTCAGTTTCAGCTCACCGTAGCTCATGATTGGAGTCCCTTTGTCCGGTGGGGGCAAAATATGTTTTTCTTTTTTTAAAAAAGGCATTTTGCAAGACTGATTCCTGTTAAGCGTCCAAATTTTGATGATATGCTCGCAGAAAAAGAGAGCAAAACATCTAAGCATCTCTTTTTAATAGATCCATTTTTATTAGAAGGCAGGCTTTTGAGCTAGAGAAAACATTTAATCAAGCAGCATGGAACTGCAAAAGGCTAATATTAGTTTTGGTCATTTTAGATGGATAGTTGGCTGCTTGATCATAAAAATATTAGCATTTCAAATGTGGAAGATCGGTTGACCAGAGACTGGGAAAATTCTTCCTTCTTTCCATTTATCTCCCAGTCATGTTCGAATCGCTCCTTACTGGCATCTGCCTGTTTTGATTAATATTAAACTTGCCAGTCATCTTTGTGAATTGGAGCAATTTCTTACAGGAAACAGCTTAAAGAGCCAACTTTCTGAGTAATTGGAAGCTGGCTGAGATAACCCGTTGCTCCCAGAACTTAATGATTCATGTCAAAAAGCTTAGGAAGGTACCCTACAAACTGCTTATTTTCTAACAGGCTGTTGTCCTTGTATAATTCCAGTATTTGAGGGGCTGCCACAAAGAAGAGGGGGGGCACTTATTTTCCAAAGCCCCTGAAGACAGGACGAGAAACAACTAACCAAAAACAGAAGCAACCTGGAATTAAGGAGAAACTGCCTAACAGTGAGGACAAACAACCAGTGGAACAGCTGGCCACCAGAAGTTGTGGATGCTCAATCACTGGAGGTTTTAAAGAAGAGACTGGAATGGTACAGTGTCTTTTGCTTGAGCAAAGGGTTAACAGATAACAGATAATCAGAGTTGGAAGGGACTTTATAGGTCATCTAGTCCAACCCCCCCATGCCCAAGCAAAAGATCCTTCTAAACCATTTCTGACAGATGGGAGTCCAATCTCTTCTCGAAAGACTCAAGTGATGGCACTCCCACAACTTCCAGAGGGCAACTTCTCTTCCATGAGTTGATTGTTCTCACTGTCAGAAAGTTTCTCCTTATTGGGTTGGACTAGAAGACCTCTGACAGCCCTTCTAACTCTGTTGTTTTGTTCTTCTGTAGTTCGATGTTAGAAAAAGAGCCCAATCTTTGTTCGCTGGTGGAACCAGTTCCCCAGATAGGTTGCAGGCTGAGCTTCGTGGGATACGGCTGCATCACATCTAGACAGCCATCTGTGGGGTATGCTTTTTAATTAGGATTTCTACAGTGACTTGATGTCTTAAATGTTCAATATAAAGCCAACAGAGGTTAAAAGATATGAAGAAAAGTTGCAGGAATTCAGTATTCTAGTCTAGCGCAGAGTTCCCCAAACTTGGCAACTTTAAGATTTGTGGACCAACTCCCAGAATCAGAATTCCTGGAGTTGAAGTCCACAAGTTTTAAAGTTGCCAAGTTTGGGGGCCCCTGGTCTAGTGAGAAGAAGGACCAGGGGTACCATGATAACAGTGTTCTGACATTTGAGGGGCTGCCCTGAAGAAGAGGGGGTCAAGCTATTCTCCAAAGCACCAGAAGGCAAGCCAAGAAGCAACGGATGGAAAGTAACCATGGAGAGAAGCAACTTGGAATTAAAGAGAAACGTCCGACAGTGAGGACAATTCACCAGTGGAACTGCTTGCCATCAGAAGTTGTAAATGCTCCAACACTGGAAGTTTTGGAGAAGAGACTGGACAGCCACCTGTCTGAAATGGTAAAAGGTCTCCTGCTGGAGCAGGGGCCTGGACTAGAAGGCCTCCAAAGCCACTTTCATTTCTATTCTATTCTAACTTTTTGGCTATTGAGGCATCTGGCACTAAAGCCAAATGGGAAAGTCACCAAGGAAGGATCACATGACCCTGGGATGTTGCAACCATCCTAAATATATGCTGGTTTCCACATTTTGATCATATGGCCATGGTGATACTGTGACAGTTGGAAGCGTGGGAATTGGTTGTACACCCATTTCCCTTCCCCTTCATGCTGCCAGAAGTTGGAACCGTTGCTCAATGAATGGTTGCAAGTCAGGGATTTCCCACAAAGAGGGATTTGGGTGGCTCATTTAGGCCCCTTCAGAGATGGAGCAAGAAGAATATAGAGATCGCCGTAGAACGAGAAGGGGGAAAAATAGATTTATCTTAAAAAGATTTTGTCTGAAGTGGTGGAGGGTTTCCTGCCTCGGCAGGGGGTTGGACTAGAAGATCTCCAAGGTCCCTTCCAACTCTGCTATTCTATTCTGTATATTCTCTATTCTGCTCTACTTTATAGTATATTTTCTATTCTATTCTATTCTATTCTATTCAGTTCAATCTTTTCCATTCTTCTATTCTATTCTATTCTATTCTATTCTTTATATTCTATTCTATTCTATTCTATTCTTTATATTCTCTATTCTACTCTACACTACTCTATTCTTATTCTTCTATTCTATCTTCTATCTTCGATTCTATTCTCTGTTCTCCACTTCACTGGAGATTTTTTTCAAAGTTAAAAATTTACCCCTTTATTTCTTTCTTCCTTGCCTGTTTGTAATATGAATGTTTGTAAGTCCTCGACTTATGGCCACAATTAAGCCCCACATATCTGTGGCCAAGGGAGACATTGGCTAAGCAAATTACACGCCATTTTACAGCTCTTTTCTTGCCACCACTGCAGTTATTAAAGTGAGTGACATGGTCACTGAGCGAATCCAGCTTCCCCTTGGACTCTGCTGGTTAGAAGGTCGCAAAAGGGGATCATGTGACCATGGGACATAGCAACCATCATAGTTGCCAAGCCTCTGGATTTTGATCAGATGACCCAATGGCAAGGTGTTCTGACCAAGGCTTAAAGAGACCGTAATTAAGCACACACTTAGATAAAACAAGTCTTGTTTTATTTCAATGCTGGGAATTATGTTCATTCCCAGCCCATAATGAGTCCTAAATGTCCCTCAAGATAAGCACCCACCTTTATCTCCCTTGAATTGCTGGCAACAACTAAAGTGCCAAATTAATCATAAAAAGCCAACTGAAGCACCAAGTCCACACAGAGCTTCAAAGATTAATCTGAACAGAACGAACAACTTTGCTTCCTGCAAAGGTTTCTCTACCTTTGTACTTCCTTTATGCCTTAGGGGAGGCGTAATCACCTCCCAGCATTACTCCGAAGTCGCCCTTTTGTCTCCCCTTGTTCCTCTGCTTCACTGCTGCCAGACTGCGGAGGCTCTGGAATCAGCACCCCCCTCCCAGATGACCCTGGTCCCATCCCTGCATCAGATGCAGGACCCTCATTCGAATCCTCTCCAGATTCCCGGACAGTTAGTTGATTTTTCTTTTCTTTTTCTTCCCCCTGATTTTTATCTCCATTAAAAGCTGGAGTTGGATTTACTCTGCTTTTTCATCTCTGTAGTTTGGCTGCAATAGCTGATATTTATTTGCTTTAAATGGATATTCATGGGCAACACATTTTGTTAGCTCACATTTACCATGTGTTTTTATTTTCCCCATTACGGGCGCATATTTTGTGCAATTTACTCGGGCTCACTTTGTTTTTACGAAAATAGTCTCATGGCATAAGTCTAACCTCACATAATAAGAGGAAAAATATCTCCCCTCTCTCCCCCCTGAAATATCTCCTGCATAAAGTAATGGTAGGTGATAATTCTATCGGCTCCCAAATCAAAAACATCCTTTAGAAATCAATATTCATTTTGACTTAAAGACAATTTATATGTGCGGGGAAGAAACATGGCTTGGCTGTTCATGGACGATATCACTTTAGACACTGGAGGGAAATTTTTCATTTAAAGCCTTCCCAATGAAATATATTTAATTTACCACAGGAAGGAAGTCAAGGTAAAAGAAAAGGGATTGTTGTTGTTTTGTTTTGTTTTTTTGGGTTTGGGAATCAAACGTTGGGCCTCACACATTGTCTCTAGGGGGACAGTTCTCCAAGAAAGTATACTAGAGGATTGTGTTTCTGAGTGAGTTGTTTATGAAACTCTACATAAATGACCTTTGTGATCACCTTATAAGCAACTGCGTCCTCTTCGCGGATGACATAAAACTATTCAACACCATTGACAATGCTCCTGTCCTTCAAAGTGACCTTGATTATGTGTCTGAATGGTCAAACAATTGGCAACTCCAAATCTCAACCAATAAATGCTCTGTCCTTCATATTGGGAAAAAAAAATCAGTACACCAAACTAGGCAGATATGACCTCGTTGACGATCCTCACTCTGTCAAGGACCTTGGAGTACTCATATCAAATGACCTAAGCGCCAGAGCTCACTGCAACAGTATTGCCAAAAAGGCCTTAAGAGTTGTAAATCTAATCTTAGGAAGCTTCTCCTCCACTAATACTGAATTGCTAACTAGGGCATACAAAACCTTTGCTAGACCAATACTCGGATGCAGCTCATCTGTCTGGAATCTGCACTGTATATCGGACATTAATACAATTAAGCAAGTCCAGAAGGATTTCACAAGAAGAATCCTCCACTCCTCTGCTTGCAGCAGAATACCCTATATCACCAGGCTTGAGATTTTGGGCTTGGACAGCCTTGAACTAGGCCTCCTCTGGCTGGACTTAAGTGTAGCACACAAAATTATCTGCTACAATGTCCTACCAGTCAACGACTACTTCAGCTTCAACCGCAACAATACAAGAGCACACAACAGATACAAACTCAAGGTAAACCTCTCCAAACATGATTGCAGAAAGTAGGACTTCAGCAACGGAGCGGTCAACACCTGGAGTGCACAACCTAACTCTGTTGTTACATCCTCTAACCCCCAAAACTAACTTCAAACTGTCCCCTGTTGACCTCACCCCATTCCTAAGAGACCTGTAAGGGGTGTGCATAAGCGCACCATTGTGCCTACCGTCCCTGTCCTATCGTCCCCATTTATTTGTACCTAGTTCCTGTATTCTTATTCGTGTTTATACTTATACCTATCATCTTGTAAGTAATTGACAAATCAAATAAATAAACGAAATAAACGATAAAATAAGGAAGGAAGGAAGGAAGGAAGGAAAAGGAGAGAATATTCCTAAGAGACCTGTAAGGGGCCTGCATAAGTGCACCATTGTGCCTCCCATCCCTGTCCTATTGTCCCCATTTATTTGTACCTAGTTCCTGTATTCTTATTCGTGTTTATACTTATACCTATCATCTTGTAAGCAATTGACAAATCAAATAAATAAATGAAATAAACGATAAAATAAGGAAGGGAGGGAGGGAGGAAGGAAGGAAGGAAGGAAGGAGAGAATATCCATTTCTAAGAGACCTGTAAGGAGCATGCATAAGTGCACCATCAGGCCTACTGTCCCTGTCCTATTGTCCCCATTTATTTGTACCTATTTTTCCTTGTTCTTACCCATGTTTATACAGTACTTACATCTATTATCTTGTAAGCGATTGACAAATCCAATAAATAAAATAAAATAAAACAATTTTGCCCAAGAATAGGGCCCAGAGAGTACAGGCTGAGGTTAATTTGGGAAATGAGCCTCCTTGAACCCAGCAGGACTTACTTCAGAGTAGATGTGCATGGAATTTCATTGCTGGGTTCAAGATTTTCTAACACAAACCGACCCGACAATTTATATGTAATTTTCTTGCTTTGTGAAAGTGTCTGTTGTTCTATCACATTTTCAGGAGGCCTGAAAATGTCCTTCCAAATTTCTCTTTGTGGCTGTGGAGGCTGTTCCTGCTCATATTATTGTTACCTGTGGCTCTCTTTTTGTTTTCTCAAAGTTTTGAAGTCCCCCTGCGCACTCACCGATGGCAATGTGTGAAGAAGCTTTCTGCGATCCTGGTTTGGGGTTTGTTTGCATCCTTGTTTTGGACAAGCAATCTAGTCAATTCACCCAGCCAGTTTGGCTGCCTAGGAGGTTGTCCTGCAGCGCCATAATATTTCTATTTATTTGTCAAGCAATTATAAGATAATAGGTATAAGTGTAAACATAGTTATGAATACATGAAATGGATACATATAAGAGAAATAAAAAGAAACAATAGGAAAGGGACGGTAGGCACGTTGGTGCACTTATGCACGACCCCTACAGGCCTCTTAGGGAGGGGGGTGAGGTCAATAGTAGACAGTCTAAGTCTATATGCATGTAGAAAGGAAAGAAAGATTGGATGTGTTTCCTAATGACATTCCCAATTACCTTAGTTGCACTATGCAATGGGACAGAAATACAATGTACATATACTAACTTGTAAAAAATTCTTGAATTTGTCCATTTGGTCTGTGGGGTGAGAGGAGGTAGACTCTCTCTCTCTTTTTTTTTCCCTCCCTCTCTCATTCTCTCTCATTTTCTCTCTCTTGTTCTCTCTCTCATTCTCTCTCTCGTTCTCTCTCTCTCTCTTTTACGCTCTCTCTCATTCTCTCTCTTATTTCTCTCCCTCTTTCTCTCTCTCTCTCTCTCTGTGAGTGTGTGCTTTCAGAGGCTTCCAAACACCCATTATGGCTTAATTTTCTTCTGATTGCTGGTCCTTTCAGGAAGAGGAATAGGATGTCAAGGCAGCATCTACAATTAGGTGTCAGGATCTCTTCCCTGGAGCCCCTGAAGGAAAGCTTAACTATTCGTTTCTGATAGTCCTGCCGTCACTGTGAATTACTCAAGTGGCAAAGCAAGGCAAAAATTAAACACCTTCCTGCCAACTGGAAATGAGACGTTTCTGCTCAGCCTTCAGATAAGCTGGAACTGGAGACTCGCTCAGAAGGAGCCAGGCCTGAAGGAGCTTCTGGCTGCGCTGAAGAAGAAAACATTCCCAGAAAGAAAAGAACATCTTTATTCTTACACGTCACTTGGAAGTCTTCTAGCAGGACAACAAGAGCTTCTGAAGCACTTTGTGATGTTTACTTTATGCCTCAGGGGTTGTCCAGCCTTGACCATTTTAAGACTTGTGGACTTCAACTCAACCCAGAATTCTCAGAGTTGAAGTCCATAAGTGTTGAAGTTGATAAGTCTTAAAGTTGCCAAGGATGGATACCTGATCAAGGTTGACGCAGCCTGGAAGATCCTGCATGGGGTTTTCGCTGCGGGAGGAATATCATCGTGGGCTCTAACATTTCCCCACCTATCATGAATTCTGATTTTCCTTTCTTTTTCTGGAAGGGAATGACTTCTCTTTTCCTGAAGAACCATCTAAACTGGTTTCATCCAACCAGAAGAAGATCAATGGCTCTTCTCTATTGTTCCTCAATCTGGGATAATAGAATCATGAATTTTGGTTAATGAAAGGCAAGGGAATATCAAATAAAACTTCTGAACTCCAAGAGCAATTGAACAGGAAAACCAACAATTAGAAATATGGAGAAGGAAGAAGATGCCCCATCAATGGCTATGAATCCAGGGTGGATGCCCCTTTAACCAAGATGATTTTCTTTGGGCTGAATTTTCTGTCTTCAATAACCCTCTGTGATTCTCAGGAAGACATTTGGGTTCTCAGCTGATTAAAAATAAATAAAGTTCTGCATATTTTTTCTTTTTCCCTTTGTGGAGTGGTGGTTAGCTTTGATTTGAGAGAGTAGATTTTCAACGATCATTTCTGTTCTTTCCAAGGAACAATTTATTTAACTGAGCAACTGAATAACAAACTATAAATGTTATTCCAGCAGTGCAAAAGTTGGACAGACTTTCTGAAGAAGATTGAGGAGATGTAAGCAAAAATTCAAATGAGTGTTTAAATAGTTTAGAGAAGTCACATCTGACGCACATAATTTAGATGAGAATTCTGCTAAATTCTGCTTCCAAACTAAGTGGCCTTTCATCTTCTCTAAAAAGGAAAATGTTTTGTCTTTCTGCAAGCATGAATGCTTTTTTTGAAAAAATGGAGTGTAACTTAAAAATCCTTGTGCAGATTTCTATGCTATTTGCCTGCTTACTTTTCTCACAAAGTTTCAGCAGACACCATCCTGTTTCAAATACTCTGTGCAGAATGCATGTAGATTTTAATGCATTCTGCAAAACCCTTGCGACTCAATTCTCTGAAACTGATTTTGTTTGTTGAACTTGTATAACGTCAAACCAATGAATTGCACAAAGTCTGAATGCAGGAAGGAAATAAAATGAAGAAGCTTTGCATTCTGCAAAAGAAAAAAAGAAAAGAAAAGGTGTTATTAGCATGTGGGAATCCTGAGAGACTGGAAATAATTCATGGGGCCTTGCCTTGGTATTCATTGAAGTGTATTGCTGCTCCATAGATGTGTCAGCCCTGCTGTTTTCCTTCCTTATAAATCCACGGCAAAGGTTTGCAGTAGTGGCCAGAGGCCTAACATATATACAAGAGTTGTAATTTTAAGGAGAAAGAACAGCCATTATAATGGGGATTTCACCTGCCCGCAGAATGATTGACTGACTAAATGTCATCTCAAGGTGGGCTGGAGAGATAACCATTTTTAGGCAGCTGAACTGATTGCTTCCAGGGACAATTAGTTCTAGAACAAGCAAAGGAAGACACGCTGGAAGATAATGAGGATGTTCAACCAAGGTTGATGTCATTATGAGAAAAGCCAAGTGGAATTTCATCAATGTAAATCGTACTTCTAAAAAATGCCATATATAAATGTATATGTGTATATGTATATGTATATATATATATGTATGTATGTATGTATATGTATGTATGATGCATGTATATGTAAATGTATATGTGTGTATATATACCGTTATATATGGTATAATATTTAAATTTTATGGAATTAAATATATGAAGAACACTGCAGCAGCTCTGAGGAAAGGGAAAATTGGGTAGGAGGAAGCAGAAAGAAAGAAAAATCATGAACTGGCTCTTAAGATAGATCTAGTCTTGAAATATTTAATGAGGAAAGCGTTTTAGATTTTTTGGCATTGGAGGTTTAGCAAGATCTGGGAATCTGGAGTTTTTCAAGAAGAGACTGGACATCCACTTGTCTGAAATGGCATAGGGTCTCCTGCTTGAGCAGTGGGGTGGACTAGAAGACCTCTAAGGTCCCTTTTGACTCTTTTATTCTATTATTCTGTCCACATAGTTTAGTTCCTTAATGCCACATTGGATAAGCTAGTTTGGTCTTGTGGTTTTGTTTAAAAATTATAAATCCAACAGTTCAGATTTGGACCACAGTGTTGGTGTTATTCTAAATGAACTAGATTTCCCCAAACTACCTCACCTTTTGGGATCTGGGTGAGATTCAATATATAAATTTAATTCCAAGACATTTTGTTCAGATCTCTGACTAGGAAATCTTTCTGCGGCTCAGGTAAGAACAGGGGACATCCTGGGAAAGAGATGGTGGTTCCCCTGCCTTTAAAATGAGTCTAGCCAAGATATTCCTGTCAATGAGGTGACTTTTAATGCCTAACCACTGTTTATTATTATCTCCAATCAAGGCCAAAGTGGGTGTAGCAGGATTTGGTGCTAAAGGAACTGGCATGGTATAAACAGAGGCAGGATTCAAATTTCTTAACAACTGGTTCTGTGGGCGTGGCCTAATCTGTGGGTATGGCTTGGTGGTCATGTGACTGTCTGGGCATAGCTTGTATGTAAATATGATAAATATTTATGTAAATATTGAATTGTTTATATAAAAAAGCAACTTTTACCCAAAATCAGGCAAAGCAGGCAGGCAGATTGAGTTGCTTGCAGAATCACCGATTCACTCAGAGATCTATCTTTCTGCCATCTGCTGCCTGTCTGCACTGAAAAGTAGAAGCTTTAGTCTGAAGGAAGGTTCAGTTCTGCTCTCTGGCCACTTCTCCCCAGCCTCCAACCCCCCCGAATACCAACCCTGACTGGGCCTCAGGGAAGCCTCCTGGGCGAAGGCAAAGCAGGACAACAGCAATTTAGATTAGCTAGAAAGCAAGAAATCCAATGATTTCCTGCTTTCTAGCTAATCTAAATCGCACAGCACAGCTGATGTCAGAACAGCTGATTGTCGGGGAAAAAAAGGAAAATAACAACTTACCAAAAATTAGTCTAAGGCACAATGCAGGCAAGTTGGATGGCACGCATGTGAGATAAGGAGTGACTGGGCGGGGAGGGGCTAATGGGGAGGGGAGGGGCCAGCCAGTGGCGCAATTTGCCGGTTCTCTGAACTGCACAGAATCGTAACAACTGGTTCTATACTACTGGTCCAAACCAGTAGAATCCCAACCCTGGGTATATGGTACACTTGATAGATGGAATTCAACTCCTTAATGGCTATTACAGGTAGTCCTCAACATATGACCACAAGTGAGCTCAAAGTTTCTGTTGCTAAGAGAGATATTTGCTTAGTGAGTTTTGCCCTGTTTTACGACTTTTCTTGCCACAGTTGTTAAGTAAATCACTGCAGTTGTTAAGTTAGTAAGATGGTCGTTAAGTAAATCAGATTTTCCCATTGACTTGGCTTGTCAAAATGTCACAAAAGGAGACCACCAGACTCCAGAAAACACTGCAACTGTTGTAAATATGAGTCAGTTGCCAAACATTTGAATTTTGATCAGGTGACCCTGGGGGTTCTGCAATGGTCATAAATGTGGGAAATGGACATAACTCCCTTTTTCAATGTCATTGTAACTTTGAATGGTCATGAAATGAACTGTTGCACAGCAAGGACTACTGTGAGCCCTTCAGACCAATCCTGTTTCATGCCTGAGTTGGGCGTATTGTCAGACCAATTTGTTTTATTAGGAAATTACTATACTGCCAATCCCAAACATACCTTTATTTTGAATAATTAATAATTATCCAATAATTAATAGACAATGATAATGATGATAAGAATAATAAATAGATGATATAATTATGATAATGATAGTGTTTGATATATTTTTAAATGTTCAGTTGACTGAGTTCCATGTTTAATGAATAAAAGTTGCATAATAATAATAACAGTTAATAATAATTCATAGTTTGCCTTCTGTTCGCAAAAAGTTAAGCCTCTCAAGATCCATTCTGGAAAGCTCAAAATACACCCAGAACCTGACAAATTGAAGTTGAGAGACTTTAGAAAAAGAAATCTTGTGTTATCCCAATTGTGATTGGAGCTCTTGGAGCAAGACCTAAAGGGCTGCCTCACCATTTGGAAATCCTGAATTTATACCCCGATTCCACCAATAACCACCCTACTTGGAACAGCTTATATCCTCCGATGCTACCTGAGCAACTCCTAGGTCCTTGGTTAGGACTCGAGTTGTTGAGCTACCAACCAGCCCCAAAGGCTGTGAATCTCACAAAAGATTTAACACCAACAACACCAACAACACCAAGAACACCACCACCACCAACAACAACAACAACAATAACAGTAACAGTAACAGTAACAGTAACAGTAACAGTAACAGTAACAGTAACAGTAATAGTAATAGTAATAGTAATAGTAATAGTAATAGTAATAGTAATAGTAATAGTAATAATAATAATAATAAAGAATTCATAGTTTAGCTTTCTGTTCACAAAAAGTTAAGCCTCTCAAGATCCATTCTGGAAAGCTCAAAATACATCCAGAACCTCTCAGGGCATCAACTGCTGGGCATGGCATATTTTAAGAATATGAAGCGGCCTTTTTGTGACAAAATGAACACCAATACAATTGAATTAATATTGATCACCAGTAATTGCTGCTTGTTTCTCAGGCCTGTCTGTTCTTTGTGGGGGGAGCAACTGATGATTAAAAAAAATCAGGCCTACCCCGCACAAACAAGGCTCTTTTTTATGCCTTATTATTATTGTAGTAATGGGAGCCACGGATTTTATCTCCCTTTCCACAATCCCACGCTGCTTAAATAATGACGGCGACTTTGCTTGTCCCCATCGGCAGTTTCCTCAGTAATTAAAATCAATAGGATCTTCCACGGAAGACCTCCGTAAACTTCAGTGTTGGGCAGCCAGGAAAGACAGAAATGAGGAAATTACACAAGGCCCTTCTCACTGGCTTTGCTCTGAACATGATTTGAACATGGTGGAGAGTTCGGATCCCTTCTGACACCAGAATTGCTCTTGGTCCTGAGTGTCTCCCCAAATATGCCCATTTGTTCTGCCCCTCCCCAAAAAGGCAGGTCAGAAATATTCTGATGACCTTGAGATGATTAGAGGGTGACATGATAGCAGCCTTCCGATATTTGAGGGGTTGCCACAAAGACGAGGGGTTCAAGTTATGTTCCAAAGCACCACAAGGGCAGGAGAAGAAGCAATGGATGGAAACTAATCCAGGAGAGAAACAATCTGGAATGAAAGTTTCTGTCATGTCCCTGTTGGAGTCTGAATCCGAGGAGGAAGATGAGCAGCTGACAGGGAGTGGGAGTGTGGTTCCGTTGGCTGCGGAGGGAACTGGGGAAGGGCAAAGTCCAGCTGGGCAGAGCGGGAAAGAGGTAGAACAAGGGAGAGGGAGTTCAGAGGAAGACCAAGGCCCACCCCCCTCTTCATTCTAGGTCACACAGGGAGGAATGGAGAAGAGAGCAACGTGGGTTTCTTGGCTTACAGGGGAGGAAAGGGCCCTGATTCCCTTCATTAGCCACACTTGGGAATGAGAGCTTAAAAGAGATGCAAGCGGAGTGTGGCAGCTGCTGGGAACAAACATGATTTTATCTTGTGTTAATTTTGCTTATCTGTGTTCCTGGTGTGTGAGTTTTGCTGTTCCTTCATGTCTCAAATTCTTGCTCCTGCCCTGCCAGACTAATTACCTCATCTTGCCCTGATTGGATTTGTAGTTACAGTTTTTTTTTTAATTTTTATTGATTTTAAAACAAACATAAACAAACATAACATAAAAACATAAACCATCTTCCATATATATACATACAGTGTGCCAGTTGGTACATATTATTTTGTGCAACCATTTCGTAGTCTTCTATTACAATTACATTATATCTCCTCTCATATTTTCAATCAAATGTCAAGTACATTAATATCTTTATTAATCAATCATTGACAATACTTTTATTCATTCATATTTTATAAGATAATCATATTTTACTTCGTTTATTTTATAACATTTCATATTGTCCTCCCAGATCTATCCTAGAATCATTTTGTAAATATAATTGAAAAAGAAAAAAAATACATCTTTATATATTTATTATTTTCTAAAAATCTACATATTCCATTACTGTATTTTATTATCTAACCACTGATAGAACAGATCCCAAACTTTATAAAATTGTTTATCCTCTTGTTCTCAAATTTCATTTGAAAGTAGTTACAGTTTGTGTTGTTCATGTTTTGGACTTGATTCTCTGCAGCCAAAGGCTGTTTACCTGGGAGAGTTTTTCTCCAGCCAGAAAGTAACCAGGACATTGGGGGCAACGTTGGAGCTAATAAAGGGACTCCTACTGATTATCTGACTGGGTTGCCTTGGTGCCAGGCCCCTCTGGGTCATTATGGAGAATCTCCATAGATACCACTATGCTACATTTGGGGAGACCAAACTTCCTGGTTTTTTTCCAAATCAATATGACCTTCTGATGATCAGATCTGACTAGGTTGCCTTTGTGCCACGTCCCTTTGGTTCATTATAATGTAGATTTTCAGTTCTCCAGATCATGGCTTCTCAAAGGTAATGTCAGCCTTCAAGATCTTCTGCTATTGCTTTGCATCTTTTCGACTGCCATAAGTAACGGGGGGGGGGGGAAGGAGGTAGGAATAAGTTGGGGATGAAGCTGGAGGGTTTACATTCATCTGTTGGTATAATGGGAAGGGGGAGCATAATCTAGAGTGTAGGTTTCTATTTCTTCGCTTCGCTTCTCTCTCTGCGCTACTGCAACCCCTGTAATCAAAACTATGCCAAGGTCCAACGGAAGCAGAGCCTCATCATCACCTGAAGATGCCCACAAGATCATCATCCAGCAACTTCTAATTTGGAGATGTCCATTTGAACTATCTGGGTGGAAATTTCCATCGACTCTATATGAATTGCGCGCGTAATTTCTCCAGATCTCCAGAATCTTTAGTTGCTACCACTTTTCACTTGCAGTAAAAGATACTTTTCTCAAACTAAAGAGCTAAGTATTCTTTCCTGGATTTTGGGGAATGAGCTCCGCCTACATTATTCTGAATCCCTCACCTGCCCCCCGAGAGAATACCAATTTTCTCTGAGGGCCTGGACACATGTCAACTCAATAGTGACCGAGGACCGGATCCGGAGCCAATTGAAGGCAAGATTCCTTTGCTATGCAGGCAGCCCAAGCGCAGCCAGACCGTCTGGAAGAGGATCCAGGTGGTGAAGCCCAGATGGTCATGGGGGTTGTTGGAAAGATCCAGAGGGAGTACCCCGCCCCTGGATCACAACACGCCGGCGTGGAAAAGAGGAGCCTTGGCAAGAGAAGGAAAAGAGGGAACCTTGCTGGATCATAGCGCAGGACACTCCTAATGAAGCCTTTGAACACCCAAGCTCCACAAAGGTATGAAGGGGAGGAAGAAGCCCCAGCCAGGAGAGCAGAGCAGCTCCCCTCCCATAAATTCAACCCGATCCAGCACAGCCCCGGGGCCTCAGCGGGAGTGTGAATCCTAAAGGCGTAGAGCCCAGCTGCTCCGTTATAAAGAAAATATACGGTAGGGGCATCCCAAAGCCTGATTTTTTCCTTAGGCTCAAGTTTGAGCAATGAGGAGTAGGGCAGGATTTCCCTCAGTAAGCGAGCCCAAAAGTGAGGTGTGTACCAGGTGCTCTGGAGGAAATAGCGGCATAAGAAGGGATGGTGACTTTGCTAATGATAATGCTCCCAATTGCTGAATTATAACACCTATTTATGCTGCACTGCGGTGCAGTTTTGAGGACGCCCTTGCGCGCGGAAGCGGCAAGGCCCAAATTAGGATGAAAACCATAAAAGCAGGGGCGGAGGTCTGTGGCTGATTACACCCAAGAATTTAGCAGTTTGCGCAGTCGCATTTCTGAGGCTGGCCCCAAGAAGCCCTGATAGAAACTGTTTAAGAGATGGTTATAACATGAAGATGTGTCCCAGAGATGCACTGCTAATAGAGACCCCAATACATTTGCAGATAGTGGTACTTGCTGGCAGAAGAAGTCGAAAATTGATTTAAATCCGAAGTAAACAGGGTGGGCGAGGTCATGGTGGAGCAAATTTTACCCCCATGCCTCAAGATGGCTCCTAAAGCCTCAGAAGGGATGAAGTGGCGCAAGACCGGGCAACCCCTCGGCTCGCTTTTCGATGCGGAAGGAAGGTCACCGGGCTCTGTGACTGCAGAGTCAAGTTTGGAGCGCAAAGGGGCGCTAAAAAGGAAGGAAAGAAACCTGAAAGTCCCCCAAGCGAAGCCCTCGAAACAGCACTAAAGTCGAAAGAGACCGCGAGAGGTGCGCCCTCCCCCAGGAGAGGAATCAGAAGCCCCTGTTACCCCTGAGGAGAGGAATTCTACTCGGAAGACGACTTCCTGTAAAGTCCAAATGTGGGCCCTATGACCATTCCGGTGAAGTTGAGGGACCCAATCAGGGGTCGAAGGGTAGATGCTAGCCCCTGTAAATTCTGAGGGCACAGGTGTATATCAACACGGAAGTATTGAAGAAAATGGGCTTAAAGCTAAAACCTTTCGAATGAGCCCTCATTTCCTTTTTGCCCAACTAGTATGGTCAGTGGCTTGGAGGTTGCCCCGCATCATGTTATAGGAACCTATAGAAATGATCATGGGAGAGCAATGATAGACCCTGCCGTTTATTTGTGGTCCCCTGGGATGGAGCAACCATTAATACTGGGGATTGCCTCTGAGGCCCCGGAAATGGAACCCCCAGGTTAGACTGGAAAGGTTGTTTCGCATACGTACAAAGCATGCGGCCAGGGGGAAGGGGCCAGATCCCAGCCGAAACCTGAGGACCTAATTGAAATAGCTGTCCCCAGGTACTGAGCCCGTGAAAGATGAGGAGAAAATCTTTAAAAGAAGTGTCAGTGAGAAGGCCAAGTAGCTTTCCGCCTCACGCGCCAATGACTGTGCTATTGGAAGAGATTTTGCCTGGGGTGTAAGCTCCCGAAACCAAAGTTGTAACTCCAATACCCCACGGGAATTGGAAGAGCTAAGATTGTTACTATTGATAAAAATTGGAAACGTGGTTTTCATTCGAACCTGCTAGGCCCGCGGTAGCGGCCCCAGTTGTTGTTCCGTGAAAAGAAAGATGTCCAAGCGCTTGTAGTGGATTACACGAAATTTGAACACGCTAATTTTCTGTGGAAAACATGTACCCCTTACCTGATGAAGATCATGTTTGGCCCATTAGCGAAAGGGAGAAGATGCTTCACGAAGTTGATTTGAGCAGAAACATACACGACGAATTAAGGAGGGGGATGAGTGAAACCGCTTTAACTGCCCCGATGTTTGTTCCAATTTCAACGTCTTTCCTTTTGGTTTACAAGGGCCCGCTGTATTCCATGCAAATGATCAATCAAGTGTTATATAACATTTATAAGGGGGTTCTGGCTTTATCTTGATGATATCCTTACTTACAACGGAGACCTTAGATGAACATGTGAGTTAGTGCGTCGGTTTTACAAAAAACTGTGTGCTGCTAGTTGTATGCTAAAATTGTCAAAATGTGAATTCCATCAGCAAGACAAAATTTGACTATGTGGAATATGCATTTCATCTGAAGGCATAGAGATGGATCCAAGAAGGTGCGTGCCCGTTCTGGAGTGGGCTCCACCACGCACCAGAAACAACTTCAAAAGTTTTTTGGGATTTGCAAAATTTTTACTGGCAATTCATCCGACGTTGCTAAGATAGCAATGCCCACACAAGATGCTCTGTGAAAACAAAAGGGGACGGTGAAGCCAAAGGCCAGGAAACCGCTGGAGTAGTCCATGGAGTTGCCAAGCCGCTTTTGAAGCTAAAAACCGACTTTTGCTAGCCGAACCAGTTGTGAAACAACCCGGGATATGGAGACACTCCTTTCGTGATTTCAAGCTGCGATGCAAGTGATGTGGCTCATTGAAGCGAATATTACTTCAAATCAATGAGAAAGGAGCTTTTACAGCTTGTGCGTAACACACTCTGTAAGCTGTCTGAAACAGAGAGAAGGTGGGGGCCGTCAGGGAGAAAGAAGCTTTTGCAGTTCGCTGGGCTTTGCTGACCTGGAAGAGATTTTCCTGGAAGGAGCAAAACACCCGTTTGAGGGTATGGACTGATCATAAGAATCGAAGCCTTAAGATGGCGCCGGAAGCTTCCCTCTAAACAAGTCCGCCTGGGCCCAGTACTTCAAAGTGATCAATTTCTCAATTGAGTAACATTCCAGGCGGGAAGAATTCATGGCGGATGCTCTCTCTAGAATACCCAAATAATAGCACCGCCAGGAGGTGATAAGCCCAAATTGTCTCAGCCAAACACATCTAGCCGCCCCATGTGAATCACCAGAGCTCAAAAGAAAACAAAAGAAGTGGTTTTTCGAATGACGCTAAACGAACATTAAAAGTAAGGCTTTAAATACTGGACGAATGGTTCTGGCTCATTCAAGTAACTATATCGATTAGAATGGTTTGGTCTTTGGGTGTGCACGCAGTTGTATGTGCGCACAGGCTACTGGAGGAGCCAAATACAATATCAACGCTCATCGATTCTAAAAGCAGCTGCCACTTCGGATTTGTGAAGACCTTACACGGGTAAGCGGCAATCGGTGTGCCTCTTTAAAGGAAGACTTGAAGCTTATGTAGCTAGCTTCCAGTTGTCTCGTGCAAAGAGACATCCTGGTAAGGCCATTACGACTAAATAAAGTGCAGACCCAATGGCTCCCTGGAAGGAAATCTCTATGGACCCTTTATAGATAGTAGACATTGCCCCGAAAGTGGTGGAAAGCACGTCTCCTGGGTAGTGACTGATTGTTTTCCAAACAAGTACATTTTTGGTCTTTGCATACCTGTTCCAAGATTCCCCTCTGCTACATAACGCTGGCTAAACTGTTTTAATATCACAAGTATCTATAAGGTACATGTGTCCCGGATAAACGCATAATCTCTGACAGAGGGGTCGCAATTTACCGTCAAATTTTGGAAACGAGTCCTGAAGTTAATAGCTCCACCCAGGGGTTAAGCTCCGCCCACCACCCGCAAACCAATGGGCGCCCTGGAGAGGACTAAACGCAGTGGTTAGAACAACATATCTCAACGATGCTACATAAAATCTATCAAGAAGATAACCTGGTCCAAATTATTACCATTGCCGAAGAGGCATATAACACTCCGTACACAGCAGTACTGGACTTCTTTACTCGATTTAAAGTGGCTTCGGACAAGAATTTCTTCCATAACCTGAACTTCCTCGTGAAAAACGTAACATCCATTCGTTGGACTGAATGGATAACTTCAACTCCAACATTAACTGGCCAGTAACACGCAAGCATCTAGATGAGGCCCCAATCAAGCATTCATACAGGAAATTGCTGACAAGAAAAGATCCCCCCAAAGAAAGAATATAAAGTGGGGACAAGTTTTCCTGTCCACCCAGACCTGCCGGACCACATCCATTAATCAAAAAAACGGTCCTAAGTAACGTGGTACCATTCACGATTGAACAGATTATAAATCCGTAACAGTCCAGCAACCTTACGCCAAACTCTTTCGACGAAATTCATCCGGGTTCTTTCCATGTTAGTTTGGCTAAAACCTGAACATACTATCTGACTTAAGACTCATCCAGGCTGAACCCTCCCATAACGCAAATAACTCGATGAAGCGAACAACATTTTGAATTAACAAGACATTCTGGACTCTCGCAAATTGGAGGGTCGACTCCAGCAATCTTGTAGCTGAACATTCCCTCTTCACAAGCCGTAATGTTATATACGAAACCGACGTTAAAGTAAAGTTGGCAAAGCATTTTGTTCAAGGATCCTGAATAAAGCCTTAGGAGTGTGTTGTTTTGTAATTGTGTCGTGATTTAATAATTTCTTATATTTTCTCCTCATCTCCTCTTCTAGGACTGATGATTTCCTTTTCTAGGAGGGCCGAATGTAGCCTTCAAGATCTTCCTGCTACTTGCTGTTGCATCTTTTCCGACTGCCACTAAGTAATGGGGGGGGGAGGGGAGGTAGAATAAGTTGGGAAGTGAGCTGGCAGGTGTTACATTCATCTGTTGTATAAATGGGAGGGGGGAGCATAAGCTAGAAGTTAGGTTTCTATTTCCGCTTAGCCTTCTTCTCTCTGCGCAACTGGCAAACCGCGTTATCAAGTAAGGCCAAGGTCAACGGACAGAGGCCTCATCACACCCTGAAAGATGTCCACATGATCATATCCACAAAACTTCTAATTGAAGTGCATTTGAACTATGGGGTTGGGAACATTTCCACTCACTTTCTATAATGTGAATGCTCCAGATTCAGAATTCTTTGGTTGCTAACCACTCACTTTCCAGTCAAAAAATGTCTTTTCTCTAAACTAAAGAGTCTAAGTATTTCTTTCCTGGATTTTGAATGGAGCTCCGCCTGACAGGTGCTTTTTTCAAGAGGCAACTGGACTTTCTGGTTTTGCTTTGAAGATGTTTCACTTCTCATTCAAGAAGCTTCTTCACCTTTGGAACAACCTAGAAGTAAGGAGAAATTTCCTGACAGTGAGAACAATTACGGTAACCAGTGGAATGGTTTCTTTCCAGAAGTTATGGATGCCCCATCACTGGAGGTTTTTAAGAAGAGACCGGACAGCCACTGGTTTGAAATGGTACAGGGTTTCCTGCATGTGCAAGGGGTTGGACTGGAAGACCTTCAAGATCCCTTCAACTCTTTAGTCAATAGTTTTTCTTACAGCTGTTGAATAAAGGTTTACTATTGCATTAAATGGTGTGGGGGGAAAGAATCTTTAATCATTTGTTCTGTTTAAAAAAGGCAAAGCTTAAAAAAGAACCAATGGTTCCTGTGAGCTATTTCACGTTAACTTTTAGCTGTTCTTTGAAATAAGGAGTTCATCTATAAGAAATAGGAACTAATAATTGGGGATAATAGGAGAGGGACGGTAGGCACGATTGTGTGCTTATGCATACTCCTTCTTCTTCTTCTTCTTCTTCTTCTTCTTCTTCTTCTTCTTCTTCTTCTTCTTCTTCTTCTTCTTCTTCTTCTTCTTCTNCTCCTCCTCCTCCTCCTCTTCTTCTTCTTCCTCCTCCTCCTCCTCGTCCTCCTCCCCTTTTTCCTCCTCTTTCTCCTCTTCTTCTTCCTCCCCCTCCTCCTCCCCTCCTCCTTCCTCCCCTCCTTCTCCTCTTCTTCTTCTTCCTCCTCCTCTCCTCCCTCAATAAGATGGAGGCTCAGGTCAGTGGAGAATTCTCCAGTCGGCTACCATGTCTAACTGAATGAAATTGACCTATTTAAGGCCCCTTCGCAGCCACTGAATTACATGATCATAGTTCAGACATCTGTTGGGGACAGTAATTGCTTGTTTATTAGAGCAGAGAAAAGCCACACCACCAGCAGCCATGCTTGCAAGACAATGAAAGCTGAAGGAGAGGCGCGGAGGGCCGGCCGACTTGAGAGAGATCTTGACACACCACTATTTGCCTCTGATAAGCCACACAGATCATTATATGCACCTATCGCCTCGCTAGGACCTAATAATCCCTTTTAGCACTCATTCACAGGTACCCGGAAGACAGGAAGTAATACAGGTGAGACATTTGGTCCCACGACCTCTCTGCAAATCTTCATCAGGCTTGCTGGAATCTGGCAGATTGCAGCCTACAATTAGTTTTAAATGTCAATATCAAGGTTGCTTGGGAATGGGAAATAGAAGGAGGGCTGGTTAAAGAAACCGCTTGGACATCCCATCACTGTTCTGACCAAGGCTTCCTGAGACAGTAACAACCACATCTGTTCCCAAAAACATTTTTTTAATTATTTCAATGGCTGTTGAAATATATGCATTCACAGCCCGTCATGAGTCCCAAACAGTTTGTGAATAGTCCCACAGAAGTTCTGCC
>BHFT01011136.1:0-10892 GCA_004320025.1 Laticauda laticaudata
TATTAACAGCTGCAAGGATTTCGTACGCACAACTCTGGAAGGAAAAAAGGGTTCTACCGGAAGGCATGGTTATAAAAAAAATAATAGATTGTACAGAGATGGACAGGCTAACGATGAAAATAAAAAACAGAGAAGATTCAATTTATTATAGGGCTTGGTATGCCTGGTATGAGTGGTTTAGAAATAAAAAGAAACTAAAATGGCAATTAGGAAAAGAATGAGGGAATATGTAAATATATAAATAAATATACCATGGAGAAGATTGAGATATAAGGATAAAAGATATTGATTTATAGTAAGAGTAAGATGTAATAGTAAAGGAATAAGTAAACACATATACTATAAAATGTGAGGAGATACAAAAGATGTCTTGATGTTGATACCAATGTATACAGTTTTATGTTTTTAAAATTTGGAAACTTAATCAAATCAAATCAATAAAATGTATTTTAAAAAAAACATCTTGATCCAAGCTAAAGTATTATTTGATGAAACAGACCTTGGCTAATCTTTTAAAGATAAGCAGGTTAGGATTTAATTAAAGCATGAAATGACTACTAGTACATTTCTTGACTTAGAAAGTAACAGAAGAAGTATTCTGGAAGAAAACTGCATGTCCATAAAATAGTTAGAAACAGAGTTTAACTTGAGGGATAGGTTAGATTTTTCATTTTCATTTTTGTCTGAAATCCATGCATTGCTCCATATTTCTTATTCTGAAACATTGACATTCTGATGCTCAATGTTCTTTTCTTCATTTGATTGCCGAAACTGACCCCAGTGATTTTATCTCTTTAACCATCTTTTTTTTAACATGCTGACCCCATATTTTTATCTCTTTCACTGTCTTCTTTTTTTACATGCTTTCCCCCCCTAAATCAATTCTCCCTCCATTTCTTTATTATTTTGGAAGTCATATCCTTCCATCCATGGGAATCCTTCCAAGTTATTGTCTCCTAGATGACAGTGATTGATCTTGACACCTGTTTTGTAAAGTGTGCACTCTGTCATTGAGCTTGCAATCATGTTGAATAGAGTTGATTGTTTCGTTGGATCAATTCAGCTGCAGTACTCATTGTTTTACAGATACCTGGATGAAACTGAGACATGGATTTTGAAAATTGACATTATTTCTGGCCATTTATCTGATACTGAAGGGATATAATGTTATTTTGTATAGCTGGTTAGTAATCAGTTGTATTTGTGCTTTTTTCATTAGTTCCAATTTGTAGGTATAATTGTATATTTATATATTATATCTTCTGTCAAATCTCTGGCTTTGTTTCTAAGCTGAAGCATAAAAAGCCTTCAATGTTTTCTGTACTAATTTTATGGGGTGTTCATAATAGCAAATATTCCTGTATGTGACTGCTTCTTTGTGACTGAAGTTTATTTTAGCTTTATTTCATTCATTTCGAAATAAGCTAAAACCTGAAAAGTATAGATTGCCTTCTTCTCTAAGTGTGCAAAGTAGTATAAAAGAATTCTAAGAGTACTGCATCAAGTTTCCCCAAATATAGGAAACTTGGAAGTTACAGCATTATTTCTAGATTTTTTATAGACCCAGGAATTATTTAGATATTGGACAGGCAATACTTTCTGTTAGGCCTGTGATTTTTTTTCTGAATACAGAAGGACCCTTTGAAGTAAGATAAATTATTTATCAATAAAACATCTGGCAAACATTGAAGATTTATAGAAATTAGGAATAGTGGTGTGAACTTTAAGGAAAAGAAATGTATATAATTCTTTAGTTATATCTTCAATATCCATTTGTAGAATTGATTAGTATAGTTGAAAGGAGTTGAGTTGTCCTTTCATCTTGGAAAAAAAAGAAAAAACTCTCATACTCTCAGAAGGCTGGTCTGAGTTGGAAAAACAGATCTGGCATATATTGTAGTAGCAAATAATTGCTATTTTAATAACAACTCAAATATAGTAAATACAGCATGTTTCTTGTTCAATAAAAGACTGAGAATTAAGAATATGGAATTTTGACTGTTAGTAGAAGTAAGAGGTATTTTGGGAAAAACTTGGTCAACTGCAAAATACATTAGCTTTGGAAAAGCACTGTTGGCTTCCCCACTGAATCAGGGAAGCTTGCACCTTCTGTTGTGTTAATCACCTATTACACAATTACTCAGGTAGTATTGTTGTATGCCCTACTGCTTTCAGTTTCAGCCCAAGACATAGTGTCATACCCAGGAGAAAAACTTGAGGAGCGGAGCCAGCAGCACTGCTCTATGCCCGACGGTCAGGCCCTTATCATGCAGGTCTTCTGTCTGCCATATCTACTGGATAAATGGCTGTCATATCTGTCTGCCATATCTACTAAATAAAGGCCCTGTCACACTGCCCAACAGATGCAAAACGGACACAACGGACGAGCAAAATGTTCCATCCGTTGTTATCCCGCTTCGTTATCCCGACCTCTCGCAGCCGAAGGGCCACAGGCCAAATTCCTGCCCAATAACTGTAACGCCGGGATAACAGGGACGGGTGCGAGGACGCAGTCGGCATGGACACAGACTGACGGAACAGGAAAAAGGCCAGCGGATTGGAGAGCGGATGGGAGGATGGCCACGAACTCGAGCCTAGCGCTCCCGGGAGGAACCTCAAGCCAGGCGGATTTGGAACGGATACATGCGAAAAGTGCAACCAGCGCATGACCACAGCGGATGAAGCGGATGCCACAGCGGAAGCCTAGCGGAATGCACAGCGGAAGCCTCAGCGGATCGCGGACGCCATTAATTGCGCATTCCCCGAGCGCAGGGAGAATGCATTGCGTGCAGCCCGTGGATATAAACGGAAAGCAGCATCCGGGAAGCAAGGTCACCAGTTCAGAGTGAAAGAACCTGCTTTCAGACACATCGCACGCCGTGGCCTGCCGCCCTGCATGTCTGCCTGCATGTCTGCCTGCAGCCTTGCTGCCAGCTTCCGCACAAGCCTCCATTGGCCAGACTCCCTGCCAGCCTCTGGGGCTCGCACGCACTGACCTGCCCCTTGCTGCTGCACCTACTGCCTAGCGGTGGCATATCCCCAGGCCTGCTCTGGGTGAGTATGCTGTGAGGCCTGCCCCCCTGCCAAGCTTGGTGCTGCCTGCGTCGCGCAGCTTCTGTTCTCAGCCTTGGGTCTGCCCTCCTGCAGCCCTTGCTGCCTGCCTGCCTGCACCGTTGCTGCCTACCATGCCCAGCCAGCTTGGCTGCCTGCCTTCCTGCCAGCCCTTGCCTGCCGTGCCTTCCTGCCCAGCTTGGGTTCTGCAAGCCTCCCTTGCCACGCCAGCACCCCAGCAACCATGCTGAAGAAGAGCAACGAGCTCGTAGCCATCCTGGCCTGCCAGCCCCCTTGCAACGAGGACAGCGGCCTAACCATCCGGCGACCCTGGACCCTCACGTCTGGTTGTCTTTTGGGGCTTGCTGCCAGCACGGCCAGTCGCTCTTTGGGCTGGGGCTTCTGCTCGCCTATCTGCTTCTGGAAGGAAGCTGATAGACAACAATCCAGCACAGCCACCTCCACACGCACCTGCCCACCTCACCTCTGCACTAGAGCGACCGCGAAGAGAGTAACCAAGAGGACTCATCCTTTTGGGCTCTTATGCGCGCTTGTCGGTTAATAAGAGTCTAATCCTTTGTGATTTCACCGACACCTTGCATTCATTTTCTTTTTCTCTTTAATAAACGTACTTGCTGGAAACTATTACGAAAATGGTTTAAGCCTCTGCAAGTGCTTGTAGGATGCGGTCTTAAGATATGACGCCGCGTGGACCCGTATGGACCGAATGCGGTGCGGAGTAGTTGTATCGTAGTGAGTGTGCGGGCGCTGAGAATGACATGCTGTTCGGAAGGCGGCTTGGTGTGATGCGTGGGCGGGTGAGTGAGGTTGGTTCTATTGTATTGTAGACCGGAGGTGCGCGTGCGCGGGTCACGTGAGCGGCGGGGGGGGGGCTGCGGGGGAAGGGCGGAGGCGGGGAGGGAGCGGTGACGCAGGGTCTGTACGCATGCTAACCAGGTGTGCGCCGAGGGCCGGCAGAGCAAGGTGGGAATGGGTTGGATAACACCTGAGGTATTATGGGCAGGGATCTTTGGGATGGTAATAGCTGTGGGATAGATAAACCTCCAGTGCAAGCATGTGGACTGTATGGTCCACCTCCCAGGTGCGCACACACTGTATGGCCCTTTATTTATCATAACAATATAATCAAATCATCCACACATGTCAACATAAACACAACTCTTTATTAAATGCCCTGTTCATTGTAGAGCCATCAACATACATGGACCAATCTCTATCGATATCAGTTGATGAGACAGGCTGAAGGAAAGCATCCATTAAGCATCTATCATCCTTTCCTGCACTCCACCGCTCCAGCTGGGAGTTGCACCAGTGTTTCAGGAGTTGCGCTGCTTCTTCCCTTCACAATGAGGCTCTGTTGGGGCTTGCACATCCTGAAGTGTCGATCAGGTTTTGCCCTTAGCCCATTCCCCAGGCTCCATGTCCCATTGACCTTGCAGGAGGTCCACGAGCCTGTTCCTGCAAGACTGTTGCGGGGCGCATGAGATTGTGCAGGATGCAGCAAGCTTCAATGATCCTCCTCACGGTTCTGTGGGTGTGATGCTGCATGGTGGTGAGAAGTACCTGTAACCTGTTGGCCAGGATCGCCAAAGCATTCTCACACCACAGCCGCCTTGCCCTGGAAGCCTGTGAGTTGAAGATCCTCTCTTCAGGGCTGAAGGATCTGGGAAGTGTAGGGGCCTTCATGAGGTAGGTGTGAGAGAGAAGGCGCATCCCCCGAGTGAAGTAGGCACACTCATTCTTGTGTGTCGTTGGGCAGGGGTTCTGGATCTGGGAAGCCCACGATGAGGTTGCGTTCCAGCTCGCTCCTTGAGGGTGGGCGGTATATCTGGGCATCTGAAGTTGAGCCGTTGTGCCTGAAGCAATCGATCGTTACATGCAACACTGTGTCTGCGAGCATCGAACATGAGAAGAGGATATGCTGAAAGAAGCCCTTGTAGTTGAAATAAGCGGACCCGACCTTGGCTGGCGCTTTGCAGGCCACGTTCTTGCCATCTATGGCTCCAACGGTATGGGGGAAGTATCCACTTCTGATCACCACTGCTCTGCAACTTTCTTCCCATCCTTCTTCAGTGGAGGGGCACGGAGGAGCTCCTCCTTGTATTCTCTCGATGAATGGCCTGCACCACTTCTCTGACCACAATTGCTTGATGTGTTAGTGTGGCACCTCCAGGCGACTGCATGCTCCTGTAGGTGGTCCCTGAGGCCAGGTGGCGCAGAGTGAGTGCCACCTTGAGCCCGGTTCCAGGGCTGGGCCGGAAGTTGGTGTTTTGTCTTGGTCAACCTGGGTGTCAGGCGCTGCACAAGTTCGTGTCAAACATGTCTGGAGCGCATCCTCAATAGAAGTTCTGGAGGATGCCGAGCGTGTCTTCGCTCCTGAGCTCCACCATCAGCTTGTTTGTACAGGTCCGTCCCTCTGCTCTTCTGTGAACCATCTTTGTACCCAGATGCTTCTTGGCCGCCCCTTTTTCTTCCCGTAGTACATTTACAGAGGCCTGGTAGAGGGCTTTCGCACAGTTTAGCAGAAGAGGTGGCATGCCAAAAGGACTGTGTTACGATCCACGGTTGGACATGACTGAGATGCTGTGGAAGAGGAAAGAGCACTAATGAAGTGCGCAGAGTGTCCGACTAACGGGCTGCTCTTTCTGAAAGTGAGATCCAGAATGTGGTTGCTCCGCCCTTTTTATAGAAGCAGTATAGGTGTAACGACTTAGTTGCATCCTCTAGGCATCTATAGGCCATCTTGGACCATCGCTCTATAATGTCTCGGAACGAATAAGGAGCGGTCCCACTGCCTAAAACAGTTTTTTGCCAATTTTAAATGCGTATTGATTTCATGCTCAGCAATAAATTTGGCAAGCTCGCGCTAAGAGACTGCGCGAATATATCTCTGCCCGGTTCTGCATCGATGCGTTTAGCGGCCGTAAACGCACTGTCTGCTCCTGGTGACTTGCCTCCGGGTCTGCTGAGATGACCGATAGCAGGATGTGAGCTTGTAGCGGCATGCGCATATCGGACGATGCCTCTTGGGCTCAGCGGAGCTTTACCTATGAGACTGCCGGATACCAGACAAAAAAAAGAGCAAAGATAAGTAGCAAGGAGATACGAGTGTAGTCGACCTGGTGCTAACCGACTTAGCGTGGTCAGGATCGGCATTGAGGCGAGAGCGGAGAAACTATCATGGACGGTAGAATATGGATAGCATACATTTTCCGCGCAAAAGTTTTGAGCAGCTCAAAACTTTTTGAGCGGATGAAACGTCAATAAACGGATGCTGGACAGCTCGAGAGGAAGCAAAACGGAGGCAGTGAGTACATCGCGTTAACCAATGGATTACAAGCTTTTTTGTCCGTTTTACATCCTCTTTGCATCCGTTGGTGCAGTGTGACAGGGGCTTAAATCTGAGCTATGCAATGTTTATTAAAATAATGTGTTTTTTTAGGTTTTGCATCTCAGGAGGAAGTGTTTCAAATTAAAGTGAAGGACCAGAATTCAGACAAGAAAAAGATGGAAAAGCCTCAAGAGCTAAGAGGTCATGAAAGCAACCCTTATTCTGCCAGAATTTCTCTCGTTTAGTTTTTCTTCAGCTTAAATTTCATAAGGTCTGTACCAAGGGAACAGCAGTTTTAATCTTAAACACAAATTTTGCAAAGATAATTTTCTAGTTGTTGTTTGGACAAAGAAGTGGTTAACACCCAAAGTAAGATGGATCAAGATTGAGTTGAATTTATGGATTTGCCACTCCATTCATTGTAGTAAGGAAGGGAATTATGACATACTGTCCTTTGTAGTATCATACAGTTTACCACTTGAGTAATTCCATTAGTGAGCATCTTGATAATGATGATAGTTAAACAGTTTCTACTGTGTGTATTGGTAAGCCAAATTTAATCTCTTTACTTAGTATTTGGTAGCTAGCCCTAATTTATATTTCTGCAGGACAATGAGGTACGAGAATGGATTGTATTATTTCAAATGGAAAAAGTTTCTTTTTTATTTAAATAATAGCCTTCTCCAGAGGAGCTAAAGCTACAGTCTTCTCCTGAGATGCAGTTTTTAGTTAACAGAAGCATGTATCTATAGGTCAAGCTTTCATTTTATATAATCTGAAGCCTCATGATAAGCAGTTTATTCTACTCACATTACTTTGCATATGTAAGCCACATCTCTGTCTCAGTTGCTAGGGTTCAAGATAGGGTAGATGAAGTGTAACAATGTCACAACAATGTCATTCAGGCCATTTTAAATAGTACTATTGAAGTTCTAAGACCCTTGGAACGGTCTTGCCTGTCATAATGGTTATTTTCTAAATGGTATAATAAGCAGTTTTTGAACACATTTCTCCACTTGGTTCAGAAGAGATTAATTACCACCACTCTGACATCTCTATGTCTTCTAAACTTTTACTGAACTCTGTTTTCATAATGTAGAAACATTATTCATATTTCTCCTTCCTTTCAAAAGTGATTGTACATTGTGCTACAATAATCTTTCATTGAATGCATGCAATATTGATTGGCTGGACTCTTTCTTGCTGTAGAAAATTGCTTAAATTAAAAAAATTAGGAGTTTTTAATTTAAGATTTTCTAAGATAATTTTTAACATAATGTTAAAAAGAGAATCCTCTTGAGATTTACAGTGTTTCATATTTGTAATTTGTGTTGAGAAAGCATTTGTAAGATGATATATATTTTTCTTAGTGAAAAATCTGTATATTAACAAAGCAGTATGGGAACTATAGCTTTATGGCTTTTCTTGCATATGTATGTATGTTTGTGTGTATGTATATGTATATATTTGAAATCTGCTTATATCTCACTGTTCCTTTTGTACATTTTTGTGACAGTTGTAGGTTGGCCTTTTCTATCAGTTCAAATAATTTTAATTATACCAGTGGGATTTCTGGCAGTATTTTAAAAGGTCCAGATACATAAATGGTTGCCAAATTTGTGGTATACTTTAAAAGTGTTGTTAAGTTAATATTGAAATAGTCTAAATAAAATCTCATTATTTCATCAGGATAGCAGATTGCTTTACTTATTCATCATAGATTTGCAACTATGAGATTTTAAAAACTGATTTTACTTATTTGTTATTCAATAAAATGTATTTTATGTAATGAGTTTCCCACTCTTTTTCTTCTCTTTTTCAGTCGTGAAAAATTTCTCTTGAGACTTGGGATTCCTTCTAAACAATGTGAGCCTTGTTGCATAAAACTAAAATGTAAGAAAGGCAGTTGCCAGGAATGAAAAAGAAGGAACTAGTGCTAATTGACCTTTCCCTGTGCAAAATTTCTCTGCCTACTTTTGGCTATTTTCCCTCACTGTAATAAGGTGTGGCGTAATACACATTCATAAGGAAGACCTCTGACTTCTCAGAGATATATTTAGGGAGTACAGAGGAAGGAAAGCGGGGAAAAGATTTTCTTATATCTATAAAAATATTAAAGACAGTTCCTTAATTACAACCTGATCTGTTCAGAAGTTCTTACTGCAGTTTTCATGACTGCAATATACTATATCTCATGGATCAGCAAGTTCATGACAATTGTTTTCTCAAACTTTCTTTTTCCTTAGAGAGAAAGTGCATTTTAATATGAAAAATAGACGTATTAATAACAAAATTAATTATGGTTAACATTTCATAATGTGCTTCATAGTGTGCTCTCTGCTCGCTTACAAATAATGTTGCCTAAAAAGTTAAACAAGATATGAAAATGTCTTTAGCAAGTATAATGTAGTGATTAAGTTGCTGAACTGGGTCTAATCAGAACTGGGCTCAAGCTTGTAACTGAACCTCCCTTTCAACTCAACCTCATATTAAATAAAAGAAAGATGTACCTTTAGTTACTAGAGAAGGAGCAGGATGTAAATATAATAAATAAAGTATTATAACGGATTAAATTGCAAATGACCTGGCATGTATAACCTAGAGCTGGCTGGATCCAGAAGGGATGATGGTAGCCCTTTTGGAAATGTGCCCAGCTGCAGATGTGTTTTGGGTATGGCATTAGCTGTGCCTCCAAGGCAAGGATGGAAGTGTAGTGATTCTCAACTGGGATTCTCATAAGGCTTTCCATGGGCTCCCCTCCATAGGTTGCAAGTATGGGGCCATGTTCATTAAATTGGGCTCTACTGTACTAGCCTCACTGCTGTGTAACAACTTCCCTGCCTGAGCTACTGGACTCCATTTCCAGCCTGGTGATGGAATTGCCCAGACTTATGGTTCTGAGGGACTTTAATTTGGCTTTTTAGGGTTAGGGTCAGAAGCATCTTGGGAGCTCATGACTACCATGAGAACTGTAGGCCTATCTCAGGTCATCCCCTTGTCAAGAAGGATGAAGCAGATGAACATCAAGAAAGATGGCACTGTACCATAATGGTATTTCACCTGTGAAATGCTTCCTTCCAGAGAAGTTTTTCTGGTGCCTTATATTGTTTCATTTTCTCAGCAGGGGACATGGAATTCTTTTTATCCTCTCAGGCATTTCAGTCTCTTGCTATGACTTTTTGTGCTTGCAGCATTTTCCATTTTCTTTTAATTATGTGCATTCCTACTTTTAATCCTTTACAGCTAACTTTATGTTGTGCTGTTTTGTTGCATCCAATTATATGTATTTTATATTTTTGATTGATGTGTACCATTATACTTGTTTTAAAATAGTTTTCAAAGTTGTTGAATTTTTCCTTACATAATAAAGATCAATATTGGCATTTTTGTTATTTTTCAATATAAATTAAAAGTGTTATATATTTATGTATTAGACATGAATGTACATTTTATTAACAGTAAAATTGTAAGGAATTCGTTGATTTCTGTCATTTAGGAGTGCTGGATTTAATTGGTTTAATACAAAGTATCTTAAACATGTTCAGTATTCCCACAGTCTTCTGTTTTTTGAAAGGAATGTTGACATATTTGTGTCAACCTGAGTTTAATTTTTTAAAAAGTTTATATAGTCTCTTTCACAATATGATCAAAGCAGTTCATAATAAAGGAGGACAAAAATGATACACTTCCAAGCAGTTAAGAAACATTACAAAACTATGTCATAATAAAATATTAATATCAAAATAATTTCATTACCAGAAGGAAGTAGTTGAAATCTGTTCTAAAAGCAAAAGTTAAGTTTCAGAGGAAAGGGTACCTTCCAGACTTTTGTAAAAACAGGGAAAAGTATCCTGGGGCCTTGATAATAATAGCAGTCAGTTAGTGAGACTGGAATTCAGAAAGTAAAAGATCAAAAGAAGAATTTCTATGGATGAGGTGTTTCAAAAGTCTTCCATGAAATGTAAAAACAATGCAATATAAAGATTTCATTTTTCTCTTCTTTTAAAAAAAGGCCATCCTAATTAGGGCAACAGCATACCACATTGAATCAAAATATTGTGACTTTTTCAGTGAATAAAGGAAAGCCCCTAGGAGATCTGCTACAAAACATGATATATCTTGTGGTGAGGAAAATTCATTAGGAATTCTCCCAGAAATACTGAAAACTGTCAGTGACTTAAATCAACTTTTTGGAGCGCAGGGAAGATACGATAAAAGTTAAATATGTGGCCCTGGAAAAATCATCTTTGTGAGCTTTGGTTTATATAAAGAATGAACAATACTGTTTAAAAGAGTTTCTGTTAACAATAACAATAATAGGTGTTATCTACAGGTGAAACTCAAAAAATTAGAATATTGTGCAAAAGTTCATTTTTGTCAGTAATGCAACTTAAAAGGTAAAACTAAAGGCCCTGTCACATCGGCCGATGGATGCAAAACATATGTAAAAAGGACACAGCGGACGAGAAAATGTTCCATCCGTTGTTAT
>BHFT01011137.1:0-13698 GCA_004320025.1 Laticauda laticaudata
CCAACGGATGGCAAGTGTTTTTCTCCATTTTACATCCTCTTTCCATCCGTTGGTGCAGTGTGACAGGGGCTTAAGCTGACATGATGGTAGTTAAGCAAATCAATGGTTCATTATGAATGAGATAGCTGTTGTAATCCCAAGATCATTATGGGAAAAGGCAGAAATCCCAGGGAAAGAACATGCAGATGCCAAGACTGGGACACAGGGAAGGATTAAGAGTTCTGGTCACATGCAGTCAAGGGAAGCTTGGGGAGAAACTGGGTGGGGTTAACCCATGCCACACTTGAACTATAGGTGGCTAGAGAAAGCCTGGGAGGGTCAGTGACAGTTGTGCATGGCGGGAGGGAAGGACACAGCAATTTGGAACCTTCCCTCCCAGCTTCTTCATTGAGTTTGCTTGTGGGAAGTCAGCAGGAAACACCCCAATCATGACAACTCAAATCATGAGGTGGAATTCAATATTTTTTACTACCGGTTCTGTGGGCATTACTTGGTGGCCATGGCAGGGGAAGGATACTGTAAAATCTTCAGTCAGAGGTGGAATTTGCCGGTTCTCCGAACTCCTCAAAATTTCCGCTACCAGTTCTTCAGAACTGGTCAGAATCTGCTGAATAACACTTCTGGTGGACACCCTGATGGTGTTCACATGATCACATGAATTTCACTGACCAATTATATATCCATTTTTTTTCAGTAATTTGAACAATTCCCATACAAATAGACATAAGCCAAGGACTCCCTTTAGATCTGTTTACTTAGACGATGCCTTTTTATTATTTTTAAGGGAAGTTTTTTACATGTCCAATGGAGAGTATCTGTGCCCCCGTGCTGCCAACCAAGTAGACAAGATTAATAAATCTGTCTTCTACTGCCCTAAGATAAAATCAAAAGGAAAATGCTGATGACAAACAAATTTATGGTGCAGGATATTAAACAATCAAATTACCTTCTCACAGGCACAATTGCAATTATTAACAGTAAGGTCAACTACCTTTGCCATGCCTTTTTTAAATTTTGAAATGAAATTTTAAGCCCCCAATTGTAGTATTGGTTGGTTTTTAATTCTCCTGTATGTTTTCTTTACTGCTGATTACAATTTTATTGTTGATCAATTTCATTCTTCTTTTCTGTTATGTCATGTTGTTATGGCCTGTGGTCACAATAGTAAATTATTGAACTGGCAACATGTGAACCTCAAGCCATAAGATAGAAAATTATATTAATAATTTTATTATTATTTTATTAAGATTAATAATTAATAATTATTAAAATTATTATTATTATTAAAACTATTAAAATTAATAATTTAATCTTAATAAAAATAGTTTATCTTTCCATTGTAGCTGATTTTCTGATCTGGCCTTTCAATTTCTCTTGGCTGGTTAATGGTTCTTTCATATTTCCAGCTTACCATTTTATTTTCCTTGTTCTTGAAACATATAGAAAACATATTGTAACATAGGGCTATATTATCACCCTTATAAGATCACACACAATGCTTGAATTAAAAGTTCAGCTAAGGGCAAAATATTAAGTTTAGAAAAGCAATTACTACAAAAACACTGAAGAAGTTATAGTACTATATTTTATATTTATAAAAAATCTCTAGGGCTTCAATTCCTATTTTTGAATAACATATTTACAACATTTCTGACCTGCTTTTCTATTGCAAATAATAAAAAATGCATATTCGGGTTATTGAGAATATAGCAGGCATGTTTATTTACATTATTAATAAGAAATATATCATTAATTTATGTAGTTTGTACCTTCAGTATAGCTTCCAGTGTGTACAAAATCAGAAAATAATAGTTGCACAATTTTAGTTGTGGAAAAAATGGTGTATCGGGAGTAAGTATAAAGTAAAGAGCAATTGGAAAACAGTTCAAAAGGGTTACGATGCAACATATATATTCAAATTCCTCCATTATCACTAATTGGTAACATGTTCTCATAAACCTGTGTCTGTAAAGGGAAAAAAGGTGTAATTAATAAGTCATTTAAACATCCATTACTTTTCATTTCTTGATACCATATATAGACAGTGATCAGGATTATCTGAGAACCTTGCTCTCAAAGAGTAATTCAACAAGAATCCAACTCTGTGATTTTATGAACAGTTAAAGATGCCAAATAGATAACTGAAATTACCCCAACAAAAAAATAATAGAATGGAGTGCTTTGCCCGCAAAAAGATAGAATTTCTGTCAAAGGAGTTAAATCAACATGAGGTAAATTGCCCAAAATATTTTTGAAGGATGTTGAGGGATTATAAATATATGGAGGTATAAAATGGTGATTCCAAGAAATATATGTTCTTTTTTGAAAGACATAACACTTTTCAAAAATATTTCTAAATATCTCCAAGATGACAAATTTAAATGATCTGAAGAGAAATCAAGTATAGTATTTCTACAAACAAACTGGAGTTATTATGATAATCTTTTTCATATTATAGATAGTTCTCGATTTACAATATTTTTTATAAAAGACTGGAAAACTTTTATGAAAACTTTTGGCTGATAATAAGAAAAAAAGTAAAAATGGTGATTTCTGAACTTGATTATTTCAAAAGCATTGAATAAGGAGCTGAAGGGATTTTTGTACTATTAAAAAGGAAAAATAATGACTTCGTAACTGCTGTAAAAGTTGGAAATTGTGTCTTTAAATATTATTTTTCTTTCATTAACTGTACTTTTCTCTGCATTTTTTCCTTTCTCTTTATATCTCTCTATATTTGTCTTTATATTTGAAAAAAGATATTCAGCAGCCAAATTCCCTTGAGACTAAATAATCTTTTCCCCCAGTTTGCAAGTAAACTAAGTGTCTCAATGGACCCATCCAAATGATAATTCATAAACAGACTGCTAGCTGATCATGATTGTCACAATGTTCTGAGCAACTTAACTTTGAAAATTTCCACATTCTTTCTCATAAATCTGCCTTAGAAATTGATTACCAGTCTGTACTAGCCTTTGTGATATCGAGTTCCCAATTTGGAACATCATTTCCTGGAGTTCCTTTTTTCTGCATTCAACAACATTGATTGCTATTTCAGGACTAGAGCTTGCTGAATTGGAATGAAAGCTAATTTCCAATAAATATGGGTACTTGGGCTCAGTAATTCTTAATTACTAGTTATTCAGTATTCCAATTATTAAGGCTAAATTATAACAGTGCGTATATCATCTTCCTTATATACTGTAAAATGTTAATATTTCCCATCATACATATTTTGATATTTATTAATGTATCCTAACCTTGATGGTTTATAACTTTCCTCTTTCACAGAGTGAACCCATTCAGTTAGCCAGTTCTTAATTGTGACCAATATGCCTTTGCTTTCCCAATAACTTTTTACTTCATGAATATTCATAAACCTGGAATAATAAAAACATATATTTCCGTTTTTAAGATTAAAAAGTGAACACAAGAGAATTCTTAATATTTTTGCCAAATACAGATAATACTCAAATTATGACCATTCATTTAACAACTATTCAATGTTAACATTGTTAAAAAGTGACTTATTTGTGGTTTACACACTAATGGCTGTTGTAACATTCCCAGCTGCATGATCAAAATTCACATATTTGGCAACCAGTATGCATTTATGATCATTGCAGGATCCCAGGGTCATGTGATTGACATTTGTGACTTTCCCAGAGGGCTTCCAAGAAAAGTCAATGGGTGAATCCAGATTTGCTTAACAACTATATAGTGACTAGCTTAACAATTGTGGCAAAAATAGTTGTAAAATTGAATGACTGTATCACTTAGCAACAAAAGTTCTGGTTCCAATTGTGATAGTAAACAGGAAGCTACCTGTATGATGCTTTGGATTATTTTTCTCAATAAATAGATGAACAAGTACAATATTTTTTACTTGTATAGTTGTTTTTTCTTAAATCTAGTTATAGGATGTGTGGAGAAAATGTAACATTTCAGGTAATTTTTATGCAAAAGTACTGAAAATGCAAGAGTTTACAAAGTTTTAACACCATTGTGGATGCACATAACAATGTAAAAGAAAAAAAAGGGAAAACAAAAAAATAAGGAAAAAGCTAAAGAATAATTAGTAAAAATATTTATTGGGAAAAACACATTTTAAATTCCTTCCTATTGTACGTGATTGATATAACATAAATATATTGTATTTCTCAACTGTTTCTAGTTACTGTCTTTGAATCAATTATTTCCCCTTTGAAAACTATACTGTTCAGTTTCTGAGTTTGCCTTATTATGAGAATGACTGTATATCAGAATTTACTCTTACTTAAATTTAGTCAAATGAATATATACTGTTATGAATATATACTGTTAATTTTACTATTGTTGCATATTCTACGAGTGTGGTTTCCCAGTCTGATATTGTTGGCAATGTCGATAATATAGTTAGTGATCTTAAATGTTAAAAAATGTACGTTCTAAATATTTCCACTTTTGAAAAAGTTTTTTTTTTATTTCTCTCCATAATCTGATTTAATACTTTTAATAAATTTGAATTGCCATTTCTTTTGGTTCTGAAACATGCTATTTTATGTCTTAAATTGATGTCTTTTCTTAATTGATAGGCCAATAATTTATTTGAATTGTTATCTTCCTTGAAGTTTGGCTTACTAAAAATTCATTTTCTTGTTAGTATCATTGCCTTCCAGAAGATTTAACAAGTTACAAATTGCCCTTTCCCCTCCAGGATTTGATCTTCTGGCTTTTGATCCTATTTATTTCAAATCTTTGAACAAAATAGCTTTCTAGTTTTGTGCAGCTTGCTTTCTATTTACTGCCAAAGAGATAAATATAACAATCCTTTCATAAACACTGCTGAACTTCCAAGCTGTGAATAAAAAAATATCAGAAATTGAGGTTCATTTGAAAACTCTTTACTTCATTGGCCTTTCAGGATTGGTCTTGGAACCAGGTCTGTTTAGTATATGAATGGATTTCATCCAGGAATTCTTACACATGTAGGACTCTGTCTATCATGGTTAACCAGCGTCAGTCGTAACTCTCGCTTTATTTCACTTTTATGGTATTTTATACAGCTGTTTATATACTTTTGTTACATGTAAATTGCATTTTTTTTAAAAAGTGTACATCTGCCAGGAGAATGGGGTGTAATTGTTTTTTATATTGGGTTTTTATCTTTGTCAGCTGCCCAGAAACAATGAGTGAGTTGGGCAGCCATATAAATTTTATTAAATAAAATAAACAAAAAAAATAAATACAATTGTAACATTTTATATATGTCAATAAAAGTAATTACAATAGTGTCAATATATTACAGTATCTACACTCTTCTCATTGAAAATACTGAATTACAATAGCTGCATGTGCATTATTTTTATTAATTGTTAAGCACCTACTTTCCTTTAATATCAACATAGCTTTCTGCCGCACCGATCAATATTTGTGCAGCATCTTGGTTTAGCATTCCACTGTTATATTGCTTCTGATAACTAGCCTATATTTAAAAAAAAAAGTCTGATTAAGTAGAATTTCAGAACTGTTGATTAATTAACCCATAAAGCAATTTTTTATATATATTAACTTGTTCTCATCTTTGGACTTCAACCATTCTAATTCTGAGGGGAAAAACAGAGATTGCAGTCATTCTGCTGTTAAAATGGATGTCAACTTTAATTATCTGTAATAGCTATTGAGAACATTTTTCTATTTTAAAATTAATTGCTTACTAGGGGTCATATAATACCTGTGGTTTTTCTTTATCATACCAAGTATTGAATGAAATAAAGTTGATTTCCTTGTGCTTTTCAAGTCACTGTTTTCTCAGAACAAAGAAAAATGTAGTTCCATTCCCATGAAAATAGAGAAATGACCCCAGGCATGGAAGTGTCAATAGGTAATATGTTTAAAGTTTTACCATTCAGAACTTTTTGAGCCTGACAAAGTTCATGTCCTAAAGATAAAACTAACCTGTCAAATCAAACACTTCAAATGAACCCCAAAACCTCAGAACCCCAAAGAGAATTATAGTCGTCTTCTATAAAGGAGGGCAAAATAATTTGTGCACAAAAGATCCTGTTTGCATGGAGTAAAGGTTTTAAGAATGCTAAATAGCATCCAGGTAGTGGTGACATGCATGCATTCATTTTCAAACCATAGTCCCCATTATCAGCAAACACCATTTCAAAATAACAAAATGGAAATTAAAGCTAAGAATTAGGGGTCTCAACTAATCTTTTTTCCCTAAGTTTTATATTTTTTATTTATATATAAATATTTTGAAAACTTATTCTCCAGGCACTTAATTTTTTTGAGAAACAATAGATACATTAGTAGTAGTAATAATATACACAATATAGCAATAATTATAGTTATATTAGCTTATTTGTAATCATATTTATACTAGCATGCTTATAGCCATAAATAACATTCATGTTTACATACACATAACAATAATCTTTCTTCTTCTAACTTCTACCTCTTATATCTAATCACTGGTAAAACCTGTCCCATGTTGAATAATGCTATGTATCTTCTTTATCTTTTATTTTTCATATCAATCTGTCTGTCTCTGCACATTCCAATGTTTTCCAAATTATGTTTTTGTCTGCTAGGTTGTTCTCACCTTGGTTTTTTAATTCCTGTTGGTTTTGAGTTCCCCTTCCCTGTTTAAGATGTCTTTATAGGGTACAATTTTTTCCAAGTTGACAATATCTGTATGTATCAATGTTTCCATTGTAGAAAGCCAGACTGCTATTTTCCTACTTTATTTAACTTTTTCCCATACTAAAAATAAAGCATTTCTCATAGTGTCTTTACTATCTATGTACTTTATTCCTTCTATAGCACAGAAAGGCATGCCACCCTAATTGGAGGTTATTGCCCTCCAATAATAATAATCTTTTATGCCTCAAATGTATCCATTCTTTCACCCATGTAAATATAGATGCCTGGTAATACAATTCCCAATCCGGTAACCCAAACCCCCCATTGCCTTTAGACTCCTATAACATTTTCACTCTTATTCTTGCTTTTTTCCCTTGCCAAATATATTTCAAAATTATTTTATTCAATTCCCCAAAATATATTTTATCGGTATTGTTTGGAATAAGAAAAGTAGTTTCAGCAATATATTCATTTTTATAGTAGCTATTCTCCCTATCATTGAGAGTTGTAAATTCTTCCATTTCTCTAATTTTATAAAAATTAGTCCATACACTTTAATTGTTGCACCATAAACTGTCAATTTACATTGTCAAAAGCTTTCTGAGCATCCAGAAAGATCAATGCCAATTGTTTTTCAAAGTGTACTTCATAATACTCTAACATATCTAAAATAATTATCACATTTTTAATTTGCTTTTTAGGTAGAAACCCATTTTGATCAGAGTATATAAACTCATTCAAGAATCTATTAAGTTTTTCAGCTATTATTGAAGCAAATATTTGCTAATCTTGAGACTGAAACTTGTAACCAGTGAAAAATACATTTGGACCTGGCAAAGATATCTTGGCGGAAAAGTTATTTTTGTATGCTCTTTCATGTAATATCATGTCATTTCATGTCATGTAATATAATTTAATGTTAGTATGAAACTAACAGAAAGATTTATACTTGAAATTATTTGGAGGAAGGGTATTTTGAGTCTGCAGTGCCGAATACAGAGGGCCTTAGCCAGTTCTGCAATCGTCTTTCCTGAAACCCATCACTTTGTTCTTTATTGGCAAATTAAAAGCATTATTAAAATGGGGTTGTGATATATAAGAATGAATCTCCTCACACACTATTTTCTTAGCATAATTGGACTACATCTAGTTTTCTAAACAAGTTAATGAAATAACCTAAGATTATTGTTGGATGTTTGAGGGATAATATACATATAAAGGAATATCTTACAGATCCAGAGAAGAAGCTTCATTACATAAAAATGTCCTTAGGTAAGTGATGTTGTGGCCCAAACTTTGCTAACCTTAAAGCATCCAGATTATTTTGAAGCTACCACAAAATTTTACTAGGCATGCAAAAAATATACTGGCTCCCAACAAACCATTGGCAACTCGTTGCAGCCCTGAGCAAAAGGAAAACTAGAGCTTATTTATCCTAGGCCTACTAAAATGCAAACCTTGGCCTACTATACTGCAAAGACAAGACAAAGGAAAAAGCAAAGCCAGTATAAATTATAGAGAATTATAAATTCTCACTGGAATGTTTTTGACAAACCCATTTGAGTGACCTTATTATTTACCCCTTCCTAGTACGTCAGAGAATATAAATAACTTGCTTTACTAGGCCACTGGTCATTAACTGATTCTCCTTTTTGCCACTCAATGTCAGTTTAGCATGTTCCAACTATTTTTCAGAAGGGCCTTTTAAGCAGTTCACAAGTGGGGTGCAGGAAGCAACACCTCAGATTTTGTAATGAATGCAATTCACAAGTGTATGAGTAGTGGTACCTTTTATTACTATATTGTTTACTTACTTCAGTTTAAACAGCCACCCATCTCAAGTATATGACTCTGGGCAGAATACATGACTGTAGATGGATAAATAATTTATTTAATTTATTATTTATTTGTTGAATTTATATTGCTGTCTATACGCCCATGGCGACTTAAGACGGCTTACAAAATATAAAACCATATTTAAAATAAAAAAACAATAAAAACTATTAAAAAGAATCAAATAAATTAATAAAGGACAATGGCTAAAAAACAAAATCTGAAAAAAAAATCACCCCCAACTCCTATCCCCGCCCTGACGACAGCAGATCACATGAGCCATTTGATGGGCTCTATCCCACTCTAGTTCCTAGGCCCGCTGGAAGAACCTGATCTTCAGTACCTTCTGGAAGAGTATTAGTGAGAGGGCCATTCTAATCTCTTGGAATGATGTTCCAGAGAGAGGGAGCCACCATGGAGAAGACCCTTCTTCTGGGTCCCCTCAGGGATGGGACCCGCAGCATTCCCTGCCTCCCTGCTCTAATGGTAGCTGTGACCAGCAAGAGACTTTCCCTCAGATAACCTGATCCCAAGCCATGAAGGGCTTTAAAGGTGACAACCAGCACCTTGAATTGCACCTGGAAGTAAATCAGCAACCAATGTAGCACCCACAGGAGAGGTGAAACAGGTGCACACCGGGGTCTGCACAAAACCATGCAGGCTGCTGCATTTTGCACTAATTGGAGCTTCCAGATGTTCTTCAAGGGCAGCCCCATGTAGAGTGCATTGTAATAATCAAGATGGGAAATGACTAGGGCATGAGTGACTGTGAGTAGAGACCACTGGTACAGGAAAGGGCATAACTGGTGCACTCCCTGATGGTCCTGGCCCCATCCCTGCATCACACACAGACCCCTCATCTGAGTCCTCTCTCTCCGAGACCTCAGCCATCCGCACCTGCTTCCGGCAAACCACAATACTGACTGAGAGCAGCCGCAGAGGAAGGAAGTGAATCAGGACAGCACAAGGCCTCCCACTCCCATGCTCCGAAGCCACCCCAGTAGAATCCTATGGTCAATGGTATCAAAAGCCATCAAGAGATCAAGTAGCGCAAGGATGGATGCACTATCCCCATCCTGCTCCCGCCAGAGATCATCCAAACGTGAGACTAGTGCCGTTTCTGTCCCAACCCAAAGCCAAGCCTGAATCCTGACTAGTAGGGGTTGAGATAATCTGTTTCATCCAGAAACCTCTGGAGCTGCTGCATGACCACCTTCTCAACAACCTTCCGCAAAAACAGAAAATTGGAGACAGGTCGGAAATTATCCAACTGGGTGGAGTCTAGCGATGGCTTCTTAAGAAGAGGGTGGACCACACAGAGGTGGTATTCAGAAGATTCTCACTAGTTCTGGAGAACTGGTAGCAGAAATTTTGAATAGTTTGGAAAACCGGAAAATACCACCTCTGACTGGAGATTTTACAGCATCCTTCCCCTGCCATTCCCACTAAACTACGCCCACAAAACAGGTAGTAAAAATGTTTGAATCCCACCACTGGGACCACAGCCTCCTTAAAGTGCTGGGGTACTGCCCCTCCTGTAGGGAAGCATTAATCAACACCAGAGTCCACCTGCCTGTCACCTCCTGGGAAGCTTTCACAAGCCAGGAGGGACATGGGTCCAAAACACAGGTGCTTGCGCGCATACTCCCTAAGATCCTGTCCATTTCCTCAGAAGCAACAGGGTCAAATCATTTCCAGATAACAGGGCAAGAACTTGCCTCAGGAGCTTCCACCAGACCAGCAACCACACCGGCATCTAACTGGGAACGAAGTCAAGCGATTTTGTCTTCCAAAAAATTCGCAAACTCCTCAGTGCGCCCCTTCAGGTGGACCTCAAGCTCCTCCTTCCCCGGGAGGAGATGGCTCACCTTAAAGAGGGTTGTTGAGTTATTATCTGCAGATGCAATTAGTGTGGAGAAATATTTTCACAAATTGTAAATTCGCTGCACGAATCACCACGAGGTAAGCCTTAGTAGCATTCTTACCCGTGTTTGATTGAGTTCATCTCCTATCTTCTGCAGGCGGTGCTCTAGATGTCTCCTCATGCATTTCATCCCTCTCAGTTCCTCTGTATACCACAGAGCAGAGAGGTTTACAAGTGAGGAGAGGCCGCAAGGGTGCAATCCTATCCAGAGCCTCAGTCACCTTCCTATTCCAAACAGTGACAAAGAACATAGCTGGACTGCACAATAGATCTGCAGTTATAACCTACAGCTCCTTCTGGAATGGTTCAGGGAGAAGCCGGCTGCCGGAGCCTGCTGCAAGCAGTTCCTCTTGGTTTTATTTTATTTTATCAATTTTTATTTAAATAATATTTTCTGGAGAAGATAACAGCATAGACCACAACACAAACAAAAGTTTTTGTTTTGCTGAGGACTAAAAAGGCATGGGAAAAAGAAAGAAGTGCCATAGCACTAGCCCAGGATCTCTCCCACCAGTGAAGACTGCAAAACAATCAAGAATTGAGGAGCACTTTGCTGGCAAGAGATCTGTAAGTAAAACTAACCGCCCCTCCATTTCCAACAATCTTGAGAAATTAGAACAGGACCTGCAAAGAGATCTTACAAAACAACAGATTTTAGACTTTCCCGATCTAGTGGGGGAGAAGCAAAATGACTGCCAGATTTTTTCACAAACAACTAAACCAGTTACAGCTGATATGGAGACTGTGATAAAGACTAAAAAGATTAACAATAATCTAACTCAAAGTGAGGAGAGCTTACCCTGGGAGAATACAACAGAGTGTATGGCAAAACAATGCCTTCTCACAGCACAAACGGTTGTCTCAATATTTGAACAATTAATAACCATCCAACACGATGTAGAGATATTAAGAAAAGATATCGCTGTCTTTCTGCAAGCACAGCATCGGGCTACAGACCCCACCACCAGCGTGCTTACAGCAGACCTGGGTAAATCCCATACTCAGGTTATGAAAGAAGAAAAAGAGCAAAGACCCAGAGAAACAGTGAAAAAACCTGTTAAAAAGTGGCAGCCCTCTAAGAAAAACAGTCCTTCTCCAGACAAGGCAACAAGAGGAGGAGGTATCGATAGAGAAGTTTCATTGGAAGCCAGGAAAACATCTCCCCTACAATCACATCGCTCATTGCAAACACAACAGATTGCTTTGAGAATCCATATGAACAGACTTAAATCCGGATACTGGACTATTAAGAATGCTATACTAAATTCCCGAAGTCAACTTTTTCACTGCCATTAGGGGCAGATTGATCTTCGTACTGTGGAGTGGCTTCCTGAGTTTCCAAGTGGAAGCGGATACTCATGTCTTTCAAGCAGCCCACCATACCACTGATGCTGTTTAAGATGAAGGCACATCTAGCCTCCTTCCAAATTTTTCCCATCATAAGAGTTTTCTGTGAGGAAAAGGTTAAACCTTGAATTGTTAACATGCGAGCTCCCACAGCTGCTGTCTCTTCTGCATTCTCAACCTTGAAAAAAAGAGAGAAAGAAAGTGGGAGTCAGCCAGCCTTGGTCGGTGAAGATCGACTTAACAGCACAGAAACCACTCTCATTAATGCTTTTGAAGCTCTTCCAAGAAAAAAACAAGATAACATATTATTCAAGCTAGAAAATTTAAAGAAATCCTTGTTGGTCACAATGGACACTGCTGAACAGCTTATAGATTTGGTCTCCCCAATAATTGAACCTCTTACTTCTCCCCAGAGAGCAAGGGACTGCACGAATACGGGATGGAAAACAGAAGCCAAGATACACAGGGACCACTAGAAGCTCCAGTAGAGATACTATCATCCTTATGTAAATATCCTATGAGACCTTCAGCACCACAACAAGAGACTGGGAGAGGTCCCATGACATCATCTCAAAGTCAAATGAAGCATGACCTAATAACCCCTTGACCTAGAGAAGAAGCACAGGAATGGCAAGCTCTGCCAGCTGGTGCTAAAACCCCTTATCCTGAACAATTTTCTCAAGTGTCTACACAGGTTGTAGATGGGTCTCTCCTCCTTTTAGAGAAAGCCAATTTCGTGTGTGATGACACTTCAGTCCATTGCAACAACCCTACAACTTCCCTTTGTATAAATCAAATTTCCCGATGAGCGGCAAAAGAGGATCCCCTCTCCATTATAACCTGGAATATAGCGGGCTGGACTGTCCCATCAGAGATACAGTTAGATGGTTATTGGACCAACTCTATCCCGGCTGCCCCAAGTAAGGTGGGTGGGAGGGCTAAAGGAGGTATTGTGACACTAGTTAATACAGCCCTGCAATTTAAATGTGCATCACTGCCACCTTTTCAGCCATGGGTTGTGACTACCTTACTTTTATATAAACAGGTGGAGATTTTGCTTTTTAATATCTACATTCCTCCACTCAGTAGGAAGGATTTGATCAACAAGATTTGGGCATAGAAGATTTTATCCTTGGCTGTTTTTATCCTTGGCTATCCTTTGGCATAGAAGATTTTATCCTTGGCTGTTCAGATAAATACCCACAGCAGCAATAATTATTGGAGGGGACTTAAATGCTAGGATGGATCCAAATGATCAGGCATTATTTAATCAATTTAAGATCCATTATGATGAGAATGTAACAGAAGAACCCCTGCATTCCAGACAACCTAAAGACCCTAAAGCAAATCGGGAAGGTTTATGTGTAAGACAGATGACTTTACGCTTGGACCTTTGAATCCTTAATGGTTCCACAAAAGGCCAGCAGAATATACTTATCGGGGAGCAGGAAGAAAAACCATAGTTGATTATTGGATAATATCATATGACCTCCAGAAGTTCTTGCAAAAGATGGAAGTAGACTCATGACTAGAAAGCGATCACAATTCAGTAATCCTTATTCTCACATGACACCAGAAATCTCTAAGGACTGGTTCAACCTACCTACCCAGGCTAGAGAGCCAAAATACCCAGGTAAAAATTAAATGGACCAAGAAAAATGCAAAGGAAGTTACTAAATTGATGTTATTGCCAGAAACAATGGAACTTCATACATCTCCACTCAAAAATAAGTTTGAAGGATCATACTTAGAGGGGTTTGAAACTTTAATTTCAAATTTGAAATCGGTTCTCACTTACAGAATACTAGCTGAATCCAAAAAGCCGATTTTAAAGAATAAAAATTGGTTTGATAGAGATTGTGTGCAACTGAAAAGGACACATAACAAAGAGTATAGGAAAAGTAAAAACGCCCCTTCTGAGGATCACACTCACTACTTAAAGCAGTTGAAGGCACAATATA
>BHFT01011139.1:0-32919 GCA_004320025.1 Laticauda laticaudata
CAATAGATACAAACTCAAGATTAACCGCACCAAACTTGATTGCAGGAAATATGACTTCAGCAACAGAGTGGTCAATATCTGGAATACTCCACCTTACTCTGTGGTTTCTTTCCCAAACCCCAAAAACTTTAACCTTAGACTGTCTACTTTTGACCTCACCCCTTTCCTAAGAGCACATCAATGTGCCTACCATCCCTGTCCTGTTGTTTCTTTTTACTTTCTTATTTGTATCCATTTCATGTATCCATAATTATGTTTATACTTATACCTATTATCTTGTAAGCGATTGACAAATCAAATAAATAAATAAATATCCACTAAACTAGGGCAAAAATCACAGTACAGTGGGCAATGGATACCCCCACCCAAAGAAGCACAAAGAAAAAATCCAATCAATCAGAACAGAGCTGGAAGGGATCTTGAAAGTCTTCTCGTCCAAACCCCTGCTCAAGCAGGAGACCCTATATTATTTCAGATAGTTGGCTATCCAGTCTCATCTTAAAAATCTCTAGTGATGAAGCATCCACAATTTCTGGAGGCAAGCTGTTCCACTCGTTATTTGTCCTTACTGTTAAGAAGTTTCTCCTTAATTCCAGGTTGATTCTTCCTTAGTTGTTTCTTTTCCTGCCCTCTGGTGCTTTGGAAAATAGGTTGACCCCCTCCCTTATCTTTGTGGCAACCTCTCATATACTGGAATGTTGCTATCATGTCCCCACCCCTCCAGTCCTTCTTTTCTCTAGGCTAGCCAAATCCAAATCTTACAATTGTTCTTCATATGTTTTAGTCTTCAAGCCTTTAATCATCTTAGTTGCTCTTCTTTGCGCTTTTTTTCCCCAAAGTCTCAACATTTTGTAATATGATGGCTAAAACTGAATGCAGTATTCCAAGTGTGGCCTTACTAAGGCTTTAAAAAATAATACAAATACTTCATGTGATTTTGTTCTAAGTTCTGTTTATACTTATATAGCTCTTTTGTTGGCGGCTGCACATTGCTGGCTCATATTTGAATGATTGTCCACTAGGACCAAAGTCCCTTTCTCTCTACTGTTTTTGAGCGAGGTTTCACCTAAACTGTACTTGTAATTTTCATTTTTCCTTCCCAGATGTAAAATATTGCTTTTCTGTACATTAAATTTCATTTTGTTGGATAGGACCCATTGTTCAGGTCTGTCAATATCTTTTTGGATCCCAAGCTTGTCTTACAGGGCGTTGGGTATTCCTGCCAGTTTAGTGACATCTGCAAATCTGATGAGTTCTGCTTCTATTCCCTCATCTAAGCCATTTATGAAGATATTGAAGAGTACTGGGCCTAAGAAGAACCTTGTGGTACCGCATTGCTAACTTCCCTCCATGTAGATATCGTACTATTAAGGAAATCTCATTGAGTACAGTTTATCAGCCAGAAATAAATCCATCTGGTGGTGATGCTATCTAGCCCACATTTTTCTAGCTTATCAAGAAGTAGGTTGTGATCGAATGCCTTGCTGAAGTCTAAATATACTATATCCACAGCATTTTGCTGGTCTACTAATTTAGTCACTTTGTCAAAGAATAAAATAAGATTAATTTTTCATGATCTGTTTTTAACAAACCCATGCTGGTTTTTAATTTTTAATTTAATTTTCAAATACCCTTTGTTATTAATTTAAGGCCTACTCAGAACAAGATAAATTGGTTTAGGTAAATCATGCTCCATAATCTTGTGCTTGGATAATTGCAATGCCTTGTAGCTGCTGCTTTTGGAAACAGACCAGAAAAGCTGGTTTGCTCGAAACAGAACTGCAAGTTGAGAAAATAGATCTGGACATTTCAGTCTAACAATACACATACTTAGTCAAATAGCAGCCTATTTCCAGACCAAATTCAAAATACTGATTTTAAAATATCAATTTCTAAATGGTTTAGATCCAGTTATTAAGGGAATATGGGAAACTCTCTTATATAGATCCAGGCTGTTTGTCTAATTGGTCCTATCTCCAGGATTTCAGAAGAGAAACCTTCAAAGCTACACCTGGAAAACCATGGATGAAACCTGGCACTCAAAAAGATGTGTTCTGAAAAGTAGGTTTGTTGTTTTTTTCTATTGCCTCTCTCTGCTCAAAAAGATTTGCTTGCAACTTCATTGTACTCTTTTCCTACAGCAGTAAAATTCTTTTTTTTATTTTCCAAGACATTATAACATCTGCATTTTTTAATCTAGAAATCTGTTTATATCTTGGTTATGTTTCATTACTTGCTGTGGTAAGTAATATAATAGCATTACTTGCTATTATAACCCATCCAGATAACATTATTATTGATTCATAAAAACATTTATAATTGAGAAAATAAGTTCTATATATGGAATATTGAAAGTCAGGACAGGAAACTCTAATAATGTTTTTCCACCCCAATATTTGATGGAGGGGAATACAGCTTCAGGTAGAAATAATGATTCACTCATCCAGATTCAGACACAAGCAAACCCACTGCAGAAAAACTCAAAAGGGATGCTGGATTCTTTCCAAACTGATGGCTTCTTTTTATGATTGTTCTAAGGATTTGTGAAAGCCATTGGAGAGATTTAGCTTGGGAAGACTTAAGGACAATTATATTTAAATTTAAGTAAATAATCCTGTATTTGATCCAAATAGATTGAAAGGAGAGGAAATAAAAAGAACCAAATAGTGATGCTCCATGACCCCCAAAAAGTATTAAAATAAATAAGAAGATATGAGAAAAAAATAAGATTCTGGGCAAAACTCAACATGAGCTTTATGAATAAGATGTCAAATCAGCTTAAGTGTCTTTTATGATGAAGCAACTGAACATCTTAAACACATTAAGTTAAAGGTATGGTATTCACTGATAAGTCATTTCATTCTGTTCTGCATAGCTTGCTCCCCTAAGAAAGACCTTCTCTTCTTCTGCAGAGATACCCAAAATAATTTTGATGTTTCATTCTACAAAAAACCTGAAATAGCACTCTTCAACTTTGTGTCTTCCAGATATGTTGAATGTCAGTCAAATCCCCAACCAACAAGTGGAATGACATAGATAGCTTCATCTAATAAGATTGGTGGTTGCCACTTAGGGAAGGCAGAGTAGAAGATTCCACTATTATTTTTTCTCATTTTAGATAGTGAAGTCTCTGTCTATTTCACGTCTTCTTTTTCACCTACTTAAATTTGAACAGGATGATCTTCCAATTGCTAAGTGGCAGAAGGCCTCTTGGAATAGTTGGTCAGATATTAAAAGAATCGCCACAATTTATTTAAAAGACACTTACATCTTTCTTAGCTGAAAAGTGGCTAAGATGCTGAAAAGTGGTTAAGATGCTGATAAGTCCTAGCCCATTAAAGTCTTCAGCTCGAAAGTTTGAGACCTGAGTGCTACAAGATGGAATGAACTCCAGTCACTTGTCCCAGCTCCTACAAACTTAGCCATTTGAAAACATGTAAATGCAAGTAGATGAACAGTTACAGCGTATAAGTATGCGGGCAATTAACAGCCTTCCGTGTTTCTCTGTTAGCTCTGTGCTGCGGTGTGATGTTATGCTGGCCACATGACCATGGAAACATCTCCAAACAATGCTGGCTCTTTGGCTTAAGAAATTTTACCCTAGTATAGTAAAATCTGCAGGGACATCTTTACCTTCCACCTTTCACTGATAAGGCTTCTAACCAAATATAGTATGAAGCCAATGTGATGTTGATGTTACCAAGTTAAAAACGTGGAGACTATGAGTAACATCAACATCACATTGGCTTCATGCTGCTGATTCCTATAAATATGAGGTGATGGTTAATAAAGATGTTCAGATCCCCATCGTAAACACATACCTTTCATTTTTCCCATCCAGATGCATAACTTTAACTTTTCTTCCTCTAAAGCTCCATCCCAATCATTTCAGCTCACTTATCTACAGCTCTAAATTATTTTTAGGCACAAAGCCAGTTAGGAGATCTTGGGCCTCTCTCTCTCTCTCTCTTTCCCTCCCTCCCTCCCTCCCTCCCTCTCCCTCTCTCCCTCCCTCTCTGCCCTAGAAAGTAGGCAAACACAAATCAATTTCAAAAATGTTGCCAAAAAATCCCAGGGACTTGCCAGGCCATTTCTAGGAGGCAAGACTTATTTGAAGGCACACATTTCTTCTTTTTTGCTTGCATTAACAGTCCAACTCAAAAGAAATAAATGTACCACTCTGGATATGATTGGACATAATATTAGCATTCTGATGGTAAGATCCCATTTGGAATATTATATCCAGTTATGGACACTACAGTTTTAAAGGGACAGTGGCAAATTTTTCAGAGGAGCACTAACAAGCTAGTATAGAGTTTGTAAATCACGGCCTATGAGGAACAATTAAAAGATCTGGATTTGTTTGACCTCCAAAAGAGAGATGAATGAGAAGAGCTGAAGTCTCATCTCAAATTCATTTATCTAGTGAGTTGTCTTACCCTTCAGGGAGAATTGACATTTTCTATAGTATTGTTCTACAGAGAGATGATTTATTCTCCCTACCTCAAAGGGTAGAAACAGAACTACTGGGTTAAAAATGTAAGAGTGGTTCCCTCCTAAACATCAGGAGGAATTTTCCTGTCTGTATAAGCTGTTGGCTAGTGAAATAATCTGTCATATGAAATGGCCAATTTCATTTGAAATGTCTTTTTTTAGTACATTTAAAGACTATCAAGTGGCCAAAGCTCATTTGTTCTCTTCTCTTCCCATTCTGGAGTCACCGATTCTCATTTTCAGAAATGAGATTAGATTTTCCCCTTTCCAGATGGAACAGTCAAGTAGCTAATATAACCTTATGGCATCCCAAGCAGCAAAGCCATGGAGATGGTCAGCCAATTATTGTTGCCATTTTTTCCAAAGTAATTGTGCACTCATGTGTAGCTTTGAATATGCATGCCTACCATTATTAGCACAAAAGTATTAGAAAAGCAGAGAGGTTTCTTAGAAATAATTCACCTGCTGCTTCATGGACAACATGGACAGATGTGATTGCTTGCTTTCACCCAACTTACTTATTCCCATCCAACATGAACAGTAAACTGCAGCTGGTGATAAATAGACAACTTAAATAGTGGTTAAATATATGGGAAACAAACCAAATATGGCAGGTATTTAGGCCATTGATTCAGTTTTGGGTAATCAGAGTAATCATATGCAGCCTATGTACTCTGAAATGTTTGATACGATTCATTCATGCAATTCTCTTCTTCACTTAATGATTGCAGGTATCATTATAATGGCCAACTAGCATGTGTAAACCCAAAGAGAGGCCATCAACAATGAAAGGAAAAGAGAGGACTCAGCCCAGAATCATCATGACATGTTCACAAATGGTCCAACTCCAGTCACCACTTGAATTCTGTTAACTGTTGTCCAGCACCAATTTAGTGCTGGTTGTTAGTTGACTAGTTGACTAGATTGTTGTGGGAATAGCTTAGGGAATAAATCTGAATTGAAACTGACTCTTCACATCTGACAATTAGCCCCAAAGGATCAATCAGTTCTAGATCTAATTCAATCAAAAGTTAGGCCTCAATTTGATAGTGTAAGTGTATTATGTTAATTTTCCTTGACCTGCAGGAACAAGGGAAGAGTGATCAGTTGGATTCTCCTGAAGTTCTTGAAAGATGTCACTACTATTAAGTTTGGGATTGTTCTGGATGAGTGTCTTGGTTGGGTATGGATGGTTCCACTCATTGTAGCAAAGAAGCATTCTGAATAGTACTCCTAAAAGTATTTCAGAATTTATAAAAAAAATACAGGGAATAGCTACTTAACATTTAAATATTTCCCATGCCAGAGTTAACTATTTTGTTTTGACTCCAACCATAATACAGCATGGCCAAATATAACAGTTTTCAAAACACTGTATAACTCTAAAAGGTTTAGAAATAATTTAAAATGTAACTATATAAAATTACCACACATATTAAAACTATGTATTGTACGGGGAAAAAAATTCTAATGGTTTGATTGACTGATGGCATTCTGCTGAAAAGACTAGAAGATGGCTTGAGTGAAGCAATTTCTTAAATCACATCTTTTTCACACAAACTGTTCTGATTTATAAACTGCTCCTACATATGCCGATTTACTGTTAGCAAGTTAACATAATTTAGCTTTTTCATTCCTTCAGAGGAAATTATTATTCAGAAAAGGTAAATTATTTTCAGAGGTCTGGATGCTAAATAACTTCTGCCTGTAGAAAATGATTAGCAAGAAGGCTGATATATTATCTGAAGACAATAGGGCAGGACATTAGCACATAAACAGAATTACATAGAGGGTACTAGTAAAATATTGAAAGCATGATTTAATTTCAGTAATGTCCCATGCCAAATCATTTTGTATGGATATTAGAAATGCCCCTTTTTTCAAGTTGATTATCAGCAATGTATGTGTACCTCTTTTAGAACAGTATATGTAAGTACCACCTCTTGATTCCAGGAAACAAGAAGAACATTATGAGGGATTGTGATCTGAATATTTTTAAGGCACTCTGAAAATGTAAAATTAAATGTGTGTTGCTCTTTATTTTGATATTATTTATTAATGTTAATTATATTGCCATTATAAATGGTACATACCAGATCACAATATCTTGCAACGATGAAATAGCATATCTCCATGAATAATTATACTAATTTAATTATAGAGAGAAGTTCCTTTTAATGCCCATGTTCCCAAGACAGATATCTTACAAATGAATATTTAAATGCTAATCAAAACCCTGAGCCATCCCCATTCCTACAGGCGTGCAGTCTTAGTCTGCTTGGAAAGAACAAAGATGATGAGAGAGGCTGAGAGGCTGTGAGAGTGTAGACTTTTATTGTCATCCACAATAGCACATCATCCATAATGACTACTGGAGTCCATTGGTCTCTTTGAGACCAAAATTTTATTTTCAAGGTAGACAAAGTGCACTAATTTGTTTCTAGCCATTTAAATCAAGAATTTGTGACATTTTTTCAGACCCATTGACTAGAACAGGGGTTTCCAACCTTGGCAACTTTAAGACTTGTGGACTTCAACTCCCAGAATTCCTCAGCCAGCTGGAGGTCCAGAAAGCCTGGACCATATTTTAGAGTAGGCAGGGCCATATTGAAGAACTGCATTGAATAAGGATTTAAAAATGACTTGTATTTAATTGCCTTTACATATAATTAAAAGTATAAATAAAAATTAAATAATGTCAATACAATTTCGCCTCTCCTCTTTGTGTCACCTTCAAAGTTTCAGTTTAATGATAAATTAAAAAGTAACATTCTTATTGGTATAACATGTACTGAAAGAAGATAAATGGGAAAAACATTTAGACTGAAGAGTGAGGAGTGGTTGACTTGCTGGGGCTGTGTGTCATATATGTACATGGGAAGTGAAATGAAGGAACAAAATAAATAACAATTAATTGTAGTTTTTATGTATTGATATTGTAGTTTTTGCAGCATATATTATCAAAGCATGAGAGCATTCCAGATAACCTTTATGGTATGCTTTGAAACTGTCATAAGTATTTAATATCATAGATATATGTGGGTGGTACTAATTAATTTAGTATAAAAGGAAATTCCTTAATTACAATAGGTATTTACAAGAATTTACATTTGCTAGGCATGCAATTTTGAATACAATTCAGTTGCTTAAATAGAAGCTCAATGGTTATTTATAATTTCTCCTATTTTCTTCACACTTACCTTATTGCTTATTTTTCATAAAAAAATCTTGTATATCTTTACCAATTATTTTGACCAATTGTTTTTGTTAGAATTATTGCAAAGTGCTTTGTTGAAACTTGAAGTGATATATAAATAATTAAAATAAACATTATTAAGATTCAACAAGAGGTAAACTTTATGATTTTTAATGCACAGATCAGTTTTTATTTTGCAACCTGAACTACTTATGGTTTTTTTGTACAGCATTGAAAATATGTTGTAGAACATAACCTAACAAACAATATTTTTGGAAACTGTTCAAGAAGAGATCTGTCCTACAAAATCATATGATTCTTTACTTATTTATTTTACAATATTATATACTTTCCCAATCACACAGCGTGTTATAATTAAAAAAACACATTAAGACTAAATTTATTAAAGCACAGAAACAAAAAGAAGAGGAATGAAGATAGAAAAATATGTTCAGATGATGCTATTTCTGTTACAGTAACTCTGCTTTGGACATAAGTTTCCTATATTAATGTTATTATGGAAATCTCTATTTCTCTTTTGGTAGCTGATCATATTCTGTTATATTATATATCAATGGTAGGAAACTAACAGGGGATCAGTATCAGTAGAAAAGACCCTTTGTTTATTTTTTTTATCATAAAAACCTGATGCTCAAAGAATATTCAATGCTCAAAGAATATTCAATATTCATTTTCAATTTGATCATTGCTAGAAGTCTTAATTGCAGACTGTTTAGAACTTTGAAATGTATATTTATTTATACATTTCCTTTTTTCATAACAATCAAAGCTCATTATTAGTAATTTAATCACATGACACCACATGAATATGTTTTGATCAGAATTCAAGAAAAGTATCTTCTTTTGGGTAAATTCTTTTTGTACATAAAATATAATTTAATAAAGGAAACAACAAGAAAGAAATCCTGAACAGATTATAGAAAAGGGATGCTTGAATTAAATATTCAAATTATTCCAGCAAGCATATGTGATTTTTGCTTCCGGTGTTTTATTTTTTTATTTAAGGTAAGGAATTATAACTTAGTGCATGCAAATTGTCATAATGATACCAGTTGGGGGTTTACAATTACTTATAAATGTGCAAGAAAAAAGCAAAATGTGCTAAATACACAATGGGAAATTTAAATGACCTTTTGAAATAGGTTTCTATGTCTCTGTGTATAAAATATAATTTCTTAATTTTGAAAGTCATGCTGGTATCGTCATTCAAAAACCCCATAAAAAACAAAAGATGCGAAAACTTTGCTTTTTAGAAAGCCATTTCACTAAAATATTTTCATGGGATTGAACAGCGATGCAGATCATCCGAGTCTAATGGAAGTTGCAAAAAAAATCATTAACCTAAGCAGACTGCACAGGTAGACCATCACAAAATACCATTTATGTAACTCATTAAAAATGATCAGTGAGGCATTCTAGAGCCACTGAGATTAAGAAAACGCTTGACTGTTTGTTCATAGCTGGCTGCATCTTATGCATCACAAATCTTTCGGGGCTCATTTATCAGAAGTGCTCCAAGAGAGACAATGTTTAGGAGAAGCAGCTGAGTTGGAAGTTTGCAGTTATATTCAACTCTTGTTCTGCAGCATTTAGATGACAAAGTTTGGTTTGCTGTAGATTCAACAGCAAATCTCAGATGTGAAGCTTCATGAGGATGTAATCGTGCTTATGATCTCTTGGGTGGCACTAATTAAGTTAAACTAATGATTTATTAGCTACCTCTTACAGATTATTTGTTATAGGAATCCTTATGTGGACTCCCAGGTTTTGTGAAAGTATGTGAATAATGTGTTTGTACAACAAAAAGTTCAGCTTTACACTCTGATATGCCATAATTTGTTTAACCACAATTTGACTAAGACATGGTTGGCTAGATCAACAACAGGGTAGGCCAAAACCAAATTAATTAGATTGTGGCTTGGCCTGACAGGAAAACAAAACAATTATCCAAAATCATCATTCACATTGAACCAAACAAGTTTATTTGTAGCTTAAGGCTAGGTCCCACTGGCCAACGGACACAAAACATATGCATAAAGGACACAGCGGACGAGCAAAATTTCGGGGGTGGCTCATCCATGTCATCCCTCAAAAAAGTGTTGAAAATTTGCCATTAACAGAACGGAAAGAACAGACATGGTAGTATGTAGCGGAGATGTCAGCGGATATTCATAGGAAGCCAAGTGGATTACAGCGGATGGAACGCGATGATACCTCCGAAGGGTTCTGGGGAGAATTGCGAAGTGGACGCATAGCGGAAGGGGCGGATGCATAGCGGATGAAGCAGATGCATCAGGGACGCCTATAGGAAGCAAAGCGGATGCATAGCGGATGTATATCGGATGCAAAGCGTTCCTGCGCATGCGAGGAGTATGAATTGCATCCAGCTCCACGGATATAAAAGGATGCAGCACGCATGCATTAGCATACAGGGGAAAAACGTGCTGCATACATCTAGCAGGAACACCATGGTTCATCAGTGAGGAAAAAGAGGAAGCCTGTGCCTACTCGTTCCACGCCTGGCAGAAGGACAGAACAGCATCCCACCCCTGGCACTGACTCTGAACCTGCTGCTGCTGCTGCTGCTACTGCAGCTGTGGTGGACCAGCCCAAGGCCCTCAAAGCCCTGCTACTGAAGGCCTGCTGTCAAGCCCTGAAGGCTGCTGCTCAAAGCCCCTGAAGGCCCTGCTGCTCAAGCCCCTGCTAGAGGAGGAAGAGGCAAGGGAAAGAGAGAGAGAGAGGAAACAGTACACCATTTCGAAGGACAATGAGGATGAGGTTCGTCAGTCAGGGAAGAAGAGGAAGCCGGTGCCTACTTGTGTCAACCCTGGAAAGAAGGACAGAACCAGCATCCCACCCCCCTGGCACTGACTCTGAAGCTGGCTGGTGCTGCTGGTGTTGGTGTGGTGGTTGGTGCTGCTGTGGTGGACCAGCCCCAAGGCCTCAAAGCCTCTGCTGGAGGCCCTGCTGCTCAAGCCCCTGAAGGCCCTGATGAAGCCCTGCCCAGAGGAAGGAAGAGGCAAGGGAGGAGAAGAAGAGAGGAACAGTACACGTTTCGAGCAGCATGAGGAGGAGGTGCTGGAATGGCTGAGGGAGAACGAGTACTGTGGAAAAAGACTCTATTGCGACACCAAGAAGAAACAGGCAGCTTGGAGAGACAAGGCAGAGAGCCTGGGCTACACTTCAGATGTACTCTGGGATGGTGGAGCACATGCACACTTGGTATGGCAAGCTACACCTCAAAAAATCCGGGCAGGCCGCTGTCAAGCTCACTGACGGGAGAATGTAGTCAAGTGCAGTTTCCTAGAGAGTGAGATCCGCCACGCGGAGCAGCCCCTCTGACACCCACAGACAGCCAGTCCCTCTTCCAGCCAGGAGCCAGATAGCCTGTCCGAGGCAGGTGTCTTCAAGAGGGGCCACGGCAGGACCCCCCGACAGCTGACTCCCAATGCTGGTGGACTTGGGAGGACTCCCTGTCACAAATGGAGGAAAGCAGCAGCAGCCCAGAGGCAACCCACCCCACAACCCACACCCAGCTCAGAGGATGCAGGCAGAGAGGCAGACTGAGGGCCAAACACAGTGTGCTGTTGGAGATCAGGGACACATCCAAGACCAGCACAGAAGTTTCTCTCTCAGCTGGTCCACTTGGACAGAGGATCCTCGAGCCGCAACACCTTCATCACCTATGTGAGCCACACCGTGAGGGACCTGCCCGAGGCCAGTACCGGTGATGAAGGAGAAGATCACAGCACTTCTGCACAACCCTCAAGGCCCAGCTGAAGCTGCTCTGACCAGTCCAGGACTGCTCTCACACCAAGACAATGTCACAGCCCTTCCACGGCTTTCAACAGCCCTCACCTACAAGGCTACGACTACAGAACTTCCCACAGCAAGAAGCAGACCTTCCCCGTCCAGGCCCAGGTTCATCACACGCCACAGACGCCACTCCTCACCCAGCTGCAGACCAGACAGCCCACTACATTCCTTCTTCCTCCACCCCACAGCCAAGCCCGTCAACGGACAATCTGTCATCAGTCTTGGGTCTTCACATCTCAGATCCTTGAGAAAGGGCCTCTCAACCCTCACGGGAACTGAGTCAGCTCTCTGAGAGCTTCCTGAACACACACATCCCCTGTTGTACCCTCGGGGCAAGCACCCCAATGGCGCTCAGAACCAGCACTCAAGCCATAGCCACCTCCACAATCCCTGCCGCTTACAGCTGAGTCCATGGACATGATCAGAGTGACTGAATAGTGTCAGAGACTGAAGTTGTTTACTTGTTAAGTTTATCTTTGCTTAAGACACTTTATTGGTTCATTTTGCTTTTTTAATAAAGTCATAAAGTTTACCTAAGAAAGTTTAATAAAGGTTATCTTTGCTTAAGACACTTGGTTCATTTTTTTTACTTATAAAGTGTTGGTGAAAACTTTGAAAAATGGTTAAGCCTTTGCATGCTTGTGGGATAGATAAGGATAGTTGTGGGATAGATAAACCTCCTGTGCAAGCAAGTGGGACTGTATGGTCCACATCCCAGCTGCCACACATTAGGCCCTTTATTATCAATATGACAATTTATTCATGTCAACACATTTTAAATAAACAAAGCTCTTATTAATGCCCTATTCATTGTAGGAATCAACATACATGGGCACAATCTCATCAGTGTTATGCGACAGGCTCAAGGAAGCATCCATTAATCATCTATCATCCTGTCTTGCCACTCCACTGCTCCAGCTGGGGAGCTGCACCAGTGTCTTAGTAGGTTGCGCTGGCTTCTTCCCTTCCGTAAGCTCTGTTGGGGCCTTGTACATCCACAGTGTCTATCAGGTTTCGCCCTTCCTCCATTCAGCAGGCTCCATGTCCCATTCCTTGTTTGATGGTCACAAGTCTGTTCTGCAACCTGGGTAGTGGGTGCCAATGAGATTGTGCAGGATGCAGCAAGCTTCCACGATGCTCTCACAGTCTCTGGGTCATGCTGCATGGTGGTGAGAAGTATCTGGAATCTGTTGGCCAGGATGCCAAAGGCTTCTCCAACATCCATCTTGCCCTGGACAGCCTGTAGTTGAAGATCCTCTCTTCATGGTGAGGTATCTGAACTGGACGGCTTCATGAGGTAGGCTTCTGAGGAGAAGGCGTCATCACCACAGATGAAGTAGAGCACATCTTATGTGTCATTGGGTAGGGGGTCTGGATCTGGAAAACCATGATGAAGTTGCATTTCAGCCCATCCTTGAGGTCACTTGCATTGTATACCTGGCTATCTGAAGCTGACCCGTTGCCTGAAGCATCGATGTACATGAACTTGTCATCAGCATCAACCATAGGCAAAGAGGATGATACTGAAGAAGTCCTTGTAGTTGAATAAGTGGAACCTGAGTTGGCTGAGAGCTTTGCAGGCACAGTGCTTCCCATCTATGGCTCCAATGGTGTGGGGAAAGTTCCACCTCTGATACCACTGTTTTGCAACTTTCCTCCAGCCTTCTTCAGTGGTGGACAATGGAGGAGCTCCTCACATATTCTTCAATTATGCCTGCACCACTTCTCTGACGCACTTTGCTGATGCTGTTGTGTGGCACTCTCCACGCATACTGCATGTTCTGTATGTGGTTCCAAAAGCCAGGTGCTGAGAGTCAAGTGCACCTTCAGTCCGGGTCCAGGTTGGATGGAAGTTGGTGCTAGGCTTGGTCACCTGGGTCTCAGACGCTCTACAAAGTTCATTAACATGGCTGGTGGCTTTCCTCATGAAGTTCTGGAATGCACGAGGGTCTTATTCCTCAGCTCCACATCAACTGGTCATACAGTCAAACTCCATTTCTTCTCACGATCCATCCTCGGACCCACACAGCTCTTGGACGTCTCCTTCTTCTCCTTCTGTATAAAAGGTGAAACAGTCTGAACAGGTTTTGGTTCTGGTGATGAATGATCGCAGCTATCATACGGACTGGTGTCATGATCCATGAAGAGAACAGTTGATGATGTGGAAGACCAAGACCAAGGTTGAAGAGGTCTATACACCACGGTTGCTGGACTCATACTGAGATCCAGATGATTTTCTCCCCTTTTTATAGAAATATCGGTTGTCCACTAGGTGTCCTTCTACCATACTCTAGACATACTTCGACACCCTAAATATATGAGATACATCCAGATACAACTGTTTTTTCCGTTTTCATACTTTTATTCGAGATGGCATATGCTTACATCCTTTCTATTTCCGTGCTACTAATGCTGTGTAGACGTTCCGTGCACCTTTCGTTTCCTCCCCCTTTCCGTTTTCAGCTACAGCGGATGTGAGTTGAGGGGATGATCAGAGGATACAGAGAGGATACAGAGGATGTTTAACGGATGATAACAGACATAGAACGTTTGTTGCCTGTATATGTTGCGGATGTACCTCGTACGTGGCGGAAAGTTCATCCGTTCACAAAGTTTTGTGCAGCTCAAAACTTCTTGCATGGATAAAATTGCAGTGGACGGATGCTCAAGTGATAGAGCATATGAAACACGTATGCAGTAAGTACATAACGGATGCATAGTGTTTTCCAACGGATGGCAAGCTTTTTTTAACGTTTTACATCCTCTTTGCATCTGTAACTGCAGTGGGACAGGGCCTTAAGATTGTTGAACAAATCCAGTTGCAGTACTTGTGCAGACCATGGATTATGGCTTTGCTTGATGTGCAAACACAATCCATCATGGTGTATACCATGATTACCATGAAATTTAAACCTTGTTCTGTTACATGGCATGTTTTACCTTACAGCATTTAGATGTTAAAATGGGGGTTAAATACAGTACTTTGTTCTTTACTCCCTGGAGAAATAATTATAACTGTTCCTATTATTAATTAATGCTTGGAGCAATAAACCACAGTTTGTGGCAGGTCTCTTAGAATGGAATCCGCTTAAATCATTCTATTTGCTCATGCTCTGACCTACACATTATAAAGGTTAGGCATCTAAAACTGCATGTATTTCACCACTTGTTCAAATCAATATCTTTAACACATCCTCATGAGATATTAAGTTTGCAACTCCTTGAATTCCCAGCCAGGCTAACTATCATACCAGGAAGAAACCAAGTTAGTTGAAAAGTTTCCATTAATTTTGTTTAAAGCCTTAGTTTATATAGCAACCATGTCATGTCAATAAAAACAGAAACTCAGGACTAACAAGAAAGCTGGTTCAGCCAAGCCATCAATGACAGTATTGCCTGCAGTTTTTCAGGGAAGCCAGAAAAGCACTTCTTTTTTTTAATTAACCAATTTTGCTTTTTGCATCAATAGAGGCTGAACTTATGGCATGTAATTAGAGCAATAAATCTTGCAATTCACATTTTAAAAAACAGTGTAAAGAATGCCATGATAATGAAACAATGACAACAATTATGTGCTGAAGCAGCAATCTATTCATGTTTAATGATCTACTTGCAACACTGCTGTTTAGAAGAGCAAGAAGTAAGGTTCATTGGCTGCCCAGCAACAACAGTACCTGTAGTTGCCTGACTGAAATCTTTCCTGCTGTTCCATAAACTCAGAGGACGAGGAAGAGAAGAGAGAGAAACAGAAACAGGATACACCATAAATCTATCTTATGATAATGTGGTTCCCATTGAAAAAGTGCCAGTGCCACATTCTGGGCTGAATTAATCAGAATTGCTCATCTGGTACAAACAGCACAATGGTCATAAATCTGAATGTATCTGCACTGTTCCTATAAATTATTTGTTGATTCTTCTGTCACAGAAGAAGAATCTGTGTTATGTTAACCACCCCATGCAAAAAATGTGAAAGCTTGCAATGGTACTTGTAAGAGAAAATTACCTTTATTTTTTCTGGGTGAGCAAATCAGTCTCGAATCAGTGTGAATTCCTACTAATTTTGAAAGGTAAATTGATTCAATGGAGAATTTCAAGTTGATTTGATTAATGATCTAATTCAGATTTCCAAATAATTATCGAAAAATGAATCTGTACAAATGAAAAAAAAAAAAAAAAAANCTGGAGATTCCAAAAAAAATAGTGAGATTCACGGTCACGTGAATAACTAACTAATCAGAACATGTTATATCTGGTGGTAGAAAAAGCAAAATGGAGGCGCCCAGAGTGAAAAGAAATGTGCTGTATGTATATATGACTGTATGGTAATATCGATATTGCGTGATCTGATCGTTTGTGTGAGAATCAGATTTATGCGCATATAAGCGCATAAGACCCCCAAATTTGAAAAAAAAAGCGCATTTTAAATTTGATGTGAGATTGAGAAGCCTTGTCGTGAGACATGCCAAAAAATCATGAGACTCACAGCAGAACCGTGAGAGTTGGCAGGGCTGTAGATCTCAGCTTTTTAATCCATTTGGCGCTCTCCTATACAATTGAAAAGACTGTGTCAATTCAAAGGGATCCCCTTTGAACTGATTATTTGAATTACAGTACATATTCATTTAGACCAGGGCTGTCAAACTCCTGCCCCATGGGCCGGATGCGTCATGTGCTGGCCACACCCCCGCCTGGTTTAGTGAAGTGGGAAAAAGTTCCGATAGGTCACGTGATGCTACCATGATGACATGACTTTGACACCTCTGATTTAGACTTACTTTGCTTGCCTGGTAATTGGCTATTCCAACAAGTTGAAAAGTAGATTGTTTAATAGTTAATTTACATCTAAATACATTGCACAGAATTGTAGCATTAATTTCCTATATCATAGTTAAGATATGTATGGTACAATATTGATCCAAATTCTTAATCTCAAACTATTTATATTTTCTGACATTTCCTCATAAATAATCCATAGATCTGCTCTAAGTGTGTGTGTGAGTGAGTTTTACTCTCAGATCATCAGATATTTTCTTTTATCATAGGAATGAGCAAGCTAGTCCATTAGGTCCCCTATCCTTCCCGTTCCCATTTTCGTAGCCTTTATATCCTCCTTGGATTACACCCTCAATATTTGACACCTCCATATTTATTTTAAGAGCAAAAAAATAGGCATGACATGCCCCCATGGGGCTTTAAAAACTGCATCCACTTCCATGGAATTTTAAAAAAATGGAATTAAAATTTTCCAAACCATCATAGGAGGACTCGCTCTAAAAAAATGTCCAAACAACACTGCCCCCCCCCACACAAGTAATATATATTCAACACTTGTTTGACCCTCTTCAGCTCTTGCACATAAAAATAGCATAGCATTGCAAAGCACAACATATAAATAGCAAAAAATGCATCACCCACAAGGAAAAAAAAGTCATATATTCTAACATAGTGGTGGCTAACCTTTTTGGGCTCCCGTGCTGAAAATTGCATGCAGAAGGCAATGTGTGTGGGTCCTTCCCCACCCCCTGTGCATGTGTGCACAATATCCCCTGCCCCTTACCTGCACAGTGCATCTGTGTGCCTCCCAGCTAATTTTTTAACCCATTTGAGGCCTTTTTCAGCCTCCCAGAGGCTCAAGGGAAGCCTCTGCAGCATTTGGAGATTGAAAAATGGGCCCATTTCATCACTTCCGGTATTTCTGGAAATTCAGGAAGTGATAAAATGGGTCTGCTTTTTGGCCTCCAAAGGCTGCAGAGGCTTCCTTCGAGCCTCGGAAAGACCAAAAAAGGCCTCAAATGGGCTGAAAATCAGCTGGGAGGTGCTCCATATGCAGTGAGGTAAGTTTGGCTGGGGCTCATATGCCCGCACAAATGGTTCTGCTTGCCACCTGTGGATGCTATAGGTTTGCCATCATGGTTCTAAGAGCTCTATTTTTTTCCAGTTAGCAGGGAATTTAAAATGCCTTCTACAAAGGATATGTCTGTTTTTATACTCCTTAGCAAATTGCAAGCAAAGATACAAAGGATTGTATTGGTAATTCTGAGAATATTTGCTGGGCATTCTCAAAAATGCTGTTAGACCGGAGGTGATATTCAGCAGTTTCTGACCAGTTCTGGAGAACCAGTCGTGGAAATTTTGAGTAGTTTGGAGGACTGGCAAATACCACCTCTGACTGGCCCTGCCCCCATCTATTCACTGCCTCCTGAGTCCCAGCTGATGGGCTGGATCTTCTTTTGTTGCCCTGCACAGGAGAACAGAGCTGGAAATCAGATTAGTGGGGTGGGGAAGGAATGTGATTTTGCAGTAACCTTCCCCCAGGAGTGGGGAGGGAATACAGATTTTACAGTATCCTTCCCCCAGGAGTGGGGAGGGAATGGAGATCTTACAGTATCCTTCCCCTGCCACGCTTACCAAGCCACACCACGCCCACCAAGCCACGCCCGCAGAAATGGTAGTAAAAAAAATGAATCCCATTACTGTGTTAGATGCACAACATGATTGCCAAACATCCATTTTACAAATGTTAAACCAGCTTCAAGATGTTCTCTATCACCCATGTGGGATCCAGAGGCCTTCCTATAGATAAAGATGGTTCTACTGTCCCAACTGGGCATGGTTACTAGATATCCGATATAAGGAGGACGTGTCCTCCTTTTTGTCCTCACATCGTCTGTCCAGCAGGCATAGCCTTAAAATTTATTATTGTCTGATTTTTTTACTCAATTTCTCTTCCTGATTAGCTTTTGTAACATAGTGCTTCTCTAATAAATATTACATACAGCTGGAGCTCAGCTGTGAAACCTCAATTAGTATTGTCACACACACGCACACACACACATACACACATGCCCTACTGCCTGCCAGCAACAAGACTTTAATCAGTTACACATTGAAGGCTTTTTTTTTTTTTACCACTCCAGCATATTCCTGAATTGGAGAAATTAGCCTTCCTGATGCTGTAAAATAATTTCATATGCATACTGATTTTTTTTACCACTAATTCACCGTAATTTTTGTTGCAATTGCCAGAAAGTTAGTTAGTTCCTCAATTGAAAGAATTCCCTACTTTTCACTGAAATGAGATAGTCCATACCTGAGGACTTGAGCACAGTGTTCTGTTGATGCAGCCCACAAATGGGCAAAGTGCCACTCCCTCCCAGTAGGAGGAAGATCATGCAATATAAATTCAGTACAAAATAACTCATTTTCCAATGTTCTTTGTTTCACCAACAAAAAAGGGGGAATTGGATGAATGAAGCCTTTGGGAGACAAACCATTTCCCAAATTATCCTGCTGAAATACAACAATTTTGCTTTTTAGGAGGTTAATGTGTGGAAATGGAAAGGCTTGCTTCCTAGAAGCCTCTGACTCATCCCGCCATTCAATCACTCCAAAACTGCAAAGAAATTGGCAAAAATTATCCCACTGCTTGAAGTGATGTCGCAATACCAGAAGGCCGTCTTTCTCCTTTCAGCTTCAGAGAATTTGCAACTCCTGGCCAGCAAACAGTTCCCCACCCCTGACAGTACAGTGTTCATGTTTTCTGAATGTGCTTGGTCTTCAGTAAGATATCCTTGCATCTCCACAGCAAAGTGCTAACTCAGAAACCACAAGTCAGCTCTTTTTCATCAGAATGTCACTCTATAATCAAAATAAAGCCAATCCTCAGGTTAAGAATGCCCCAGTTTATGGGAGGACCCATAAAGAATGCAGTTTAAGAAAATGTTTAAGATTAAAAAAAAACACTTAAGAATGGAGTCTTAATGCTGCAAAATTTGAGTTAAATACATAATGATTCGAGTTAAATACACAAAGGAAATGTTTCTTTTTGTGCAGGTCAAACAAGACATTTTGCTAACTTCTCCCAACCAAATTAAAAGGTCAGAATAGTTATGGTATAGCATACTCTCTATTTTTTAATCAGACCATGGCATACATATGGAAATTTCAACATGGATTATGACTGTTATATAATGATATTTGAGTTGTTATAGGGCTATCATATTTTGGACTGCAAAATTCAGATGACCAATAAGAGGCAATGAAGAATAGGGTTTTCTCCATCTCCTTGCTGTCATATAGTGGTCATTTGGAGTTTTTCAGCCGAGCAGTGGTGGGATTTTAAAAAATTTACCACCAGTTCTGTGGATGTGGCTTGATGGACGTGGCAGGGGAAGGGTACTGGAAAACCCCCATTCCTTCCCCACTACTGGGGGAAGGTTACTACAAAATCCCATTCCTCCCCCAGCCAATCAGATGGGATTCGGGATGCAGAGAATAGAAAAGGGCGGAGCCAGTCAGAGGTGGTATTTGCCGGTTCTCCGAACTGTTCAAAATTTCTACTACCAGTTCTCCAGAACTGGTCAGAATCTGCTGAATACCACCTCTGCAGCCTAGACAGAGAAAGCCCTCATTATTCATGATATATTGCTCCCTCATTCTTTTCCTTCTCTCCAGGTACTGCATTATATTCTGAAACATTCGAATTATATAAATCCTCAGATCTTAAATCTCAATAATCTCCTTGAAGAAAGAAAAAAGAAAATTTGTTGATTTTATCACAAGAGAAAGATGCAAACTTCATCTTGCCAAGAAAAAGCTCCTTAATTAGTGCTACCATTGGTGAGATGAAGAGTATTGCAAAGAGAGTCAATGTCTAACGTCTAATTCTATCAATAGATGTTTCATATGTTTCATATGTCCCAGTTTTCAACCCAGTGTTTTTTTCTAATTTTTAAATCCAACTTCTCATAATTATATACCTCAAAGCAGGAGAAGCAATTTTCTGCTGAAAACCTATGGTTATTAGGTAATTTACCGGACTTCTATGTTCTCTTCAGCTGTACAAATTTCTTGATTCCACTAAAGAAATCTTGGGAGCTAGACTGGTGTCTTGGTTAACGCATCAGATTAGAAACTGTGAATTCTAATCTTGCCTTAAGCTAGCTAAATGGCTTTGGGCCAAACCTCGGATGAAGGCAGTAGCAAATCACTTTGAAAATGTTGCCAAGAAAATTCAATGACAAGAACAAGATACACAAACACACAGAGAGAGAGAGACACACACACACACGGAGGTTTGCCTCTTTTTCTAAACTATTCAGAATCTTTCAAAATTTTAAATATCAGCCATATGACTAAAGCAACACCACTACCTAGAAGACCAATACACATTCTTTTAAGGCAGAAGTTAATAAACCTTTCACGATCTGGCTAACAGTGTTCTTCTAGCTATGTCGCCTTCCTCAGGAGAACCAAGAGGCCCACCAAGAAGCTCATAACATCAGCAACCCAAAGAAACAAACCCTATTAACTAGCAGAGAAAGAACCTTGCTACCTTGTTCCTGATATCAAAGTTTCCAACCTGAGACATTGAGTTAAGGTTCCTTAATCCTGAGGAACACCAGCAGCAGCTAGACAATAACAAGGGAAGTACAATAATACTTGCTTGCTAGAAGAGGCACCTCAAAAAAACAGATCCAGGAAACTACAGATCAATCAGTCTGACATAAAGACTTGGGAAGATTGTGGAAAAGATGATCAAGCAACAGATCTGTGAACACTAGAAGCAAGCAAACAGAAGCCAATACAGATTCATCAAAACAGATTAAGTTTCTTATTTCATTCTTTGACAAAGTGATTAAATTAGTGGACCAGTGAAATGCAGCAGACATTGTATACACTTGGATTTCAGTGAGGTATTTGACAAAGTAGACCACAACCTATTTCTTGATAAGCTAAAAAAAAAATGTGGGGGAGATAGTATTACCACCAGACGGATTTGTAACTGGCTGACAAACTGCACCCACTGTGTAGTCCTTAATGGGATTACATTTATGTGGAGGGAAGTAAGTGGGGGACTCTAAGTTTCTGTTTTAGACCCAATATTCGTCAACACTTCATAAACAATGTAAATGAGGGAATAGGAGAACTCATCAAATTTGCAGATGACACTAAACTGGCAGGAATATCAACACTCCAGAAGATAGGTTCAAGATCCAGATGGATCTTGATAACCTTGAACACTGGGCCCTATCTAAGAAAATGAAATTCAATGTAGAGAAAACTGAGGTTTTATGCTTAGGTAAGAAAAATCAAATGCACAGATACAGATTAGGTGAAACCTGGCTCAATAGCAGTAACTGTGAGAGGGATCTGGGAGACAATCACTTAAATATGAGCCAGCAGTATGTGTCAGCAGCGAAAAAAGCCAATTAACAGAGGGCTAGAATCAAGGATCGCATGAACTATTAGTACCTCTTTACAAAGCCTTAGAAAGACTACACTTAGAATGCTGCATACTTAGAATGACCAATTTTGGTCATCATATTATGAAAAAAAGATTCTGGAAAGAGTGCAGAAAAGAGAAACAAAGATGATTAGGGAGATAGAGGCTAAAACAAATGAGGAATGGTTCAGGGTGAGCTTCAAAAAATTTAGCAACCGGTTCTCTGCCCAGTTGCTGGGTGGGTGTGGGCATGGCGGGCATGACCTAGTCAGCCTCCTGTACCACCCGGCCTAGAAGCAAAAACAGGCTGTGGGGGGGGGTGTTTTCACCCTCCCTGGGCTCCGGAGGCTTTCTTTGAGCCTACAGGAGGATGAAAATGGCCTCCCTAGGCTCCAGAGGTCTTTCTCAAGCTTCCAGGAGGGCAACAATAGCCTCCCCAGGTTCCAGAGGCTCTCCGGAGGCCAGCAATGGCCTGTTTCTGGCCTTTTGTAATTTCCAAGAGGCCTGTTTTTCACTCTCCCTGAGCCTCCCACTTACCTGCGATCCAAAATGGGCTGTGTGAGGACTCCTGGGAGGGGTGGGGCTGGGTGGCCAGGGCCAGCCAGAGATGGGATTTGCCAGTTCACCAAAATAATCATAAAATTAGCTACTGGTTCACATGAACTGGTGCGAACAGGTAGCAGCCAACCCCTGGGAACAGTTGCAGGAATTGGATATGTCTAGTCTAGTGATAAAAAGGACTAGGGGTGACATGATAGCAGTGTTCCAATATTTGAGGGGCTGCCACAAAGAAGAGAAAGTCAATCTATTTTCCAGGGCACCAGAAGTCAAGGAAAGAGAAGACAATGGATGGAAACTAAAAAACAAGAAAAGCAACCTGGAACTAAATTTCAAGAGAAATTTCCTAACAGTGAGAACAATTAACCAATGGAATGGCTTGCCTTAAGAAGTTGTGGATGCTCCATCTTTGGAGGTTTTTAAGAAGATACTGAACAGCCACTTGTCTGGAATGGTATAGGGTCCCCTACCTGAGCAGGGGATTTCCAAGACCCGTTCAACTCTGTTACTCAGTTATTCTATTATTCCAATAAATCAGAACAATTAAAGTTGTGCCTGGGTGGGAAGTGAAGAAGCCTTGCACTATAGAGGGAAAATTGTTTTTTTTCTATTATAGTGGCCTTAATTTAAAAGCAGCCTTTTAAAAAAACATAGTTTTTTTCAGTGTCATCTGAAGAGCTGCATTACATTTTTACAGGAGTGGCATTTCTTTCTCAGGCTCACATAGAAATCTAGCAAAGTGGCCTGCTTAAATGAATAACTGAGATGTTCTGGGTTTGCATCAAGTCTGCAGTCTGTTTTCCAAGTCATTTTTGAACTGTCCATAGTTGTATTAATGAGGCTATATTTTATTGATGGCATGGTACAATTGCTCAACTCTCAAGATGAGATCACTGAAATCTTGCACAAAACTTTAAAAGTTTCATAAGATTTCAGCATTCTGACATAAGATTACACGACAAATTGTTCTAGCCTCTAGAAGCTAGGCTAGAGAGCAAAGCAATCTTCACTGTATATATTGCAAATATAATTATTAATACATATATTGTAATGCACAGGAGTATGAGGCACCTTGCTTCAAATTTGCAAAGCAAAATAGTTGTGCATATAGAGACAACTGGGAGTATTTTATGGAGCAGCTTCATAAACCTGGAAAAATATATGTGAATCTTTGGAATCTCCAGCTTAAATGAATGGATTAGTCATTAAAACCATAAATATAAAAGATCTCACAATCATAACTATCCCTATGGAAAACTGGAGTTTTTACAAGAGAAACTGGAAATCCAAGCTGACTGATAGTCTAAGATCAATAGTCTAAGATTAACTGCTTATGCATGCTCCATATGATTCCCCCACATCCTATTTAATATAAATCTGACCCACAGGTACTCCTAGCTTCCAGTGTGAAGTAACACTAAGCACAAATTTTTGGCATACCTTTTGCATGAAAATATACTGTGGGATGAGGAAAAGTTTTAATGAGGGCCACATTGATGATTTGCAAAAGATGTTGGGGAAACCAAGATTCAAATCCACCCTCAACTGCAGAAGCTCTCTGAATTCCTTTAATCCAGTCACTTTCTCTTAAACCAGAGTTGTTGATGTGGTAAAAAAATAGAGGGAATACCATATATGCCTTTCTTGAACTCCTGAATGATGGGTGTTATAAATCTATCCATGAAATAAATAACAAAAGGGTTAAGCAGTTGAGGAAATCAGGGAGCCACACGTACCTTCAAGATGCCATTTTCTATATATGGCATTTCATTCCAAGCTTTGCTTGTAAAAAGTCAGGGGGCAGTGCTCATCCCAATCATGAACTCCTTAAGGGCATAAGAGCCTAGATACATCGTATATGATATAACCACTAATAGTTCCTCATTTAGAACTTTTAAGCTTTTTTTATCTCTGCACTGACCCTTCTGTTCCTCTATACATAAGTCACTGTGTCATACTACCCATCTTGTCGTAGTAATTGCACTCATTAATAAAGTATGTACAGCCACCATGAGAATAAACATTAATATGCTTAGTTGGCTATGTAAAAGGCTGCAATTACTGTGCTGACAATAAATACACACCCCACATCATCTTGTTTCTTAATACTCTCAGGATGCCAAATCTAGGAAAAGGCTTCAATGACCCATACAAAGAGTATCGCTCCATTTTGGCTTGCGTTTCTTGAACTATAGCTTCGACTGCTGAGCAAACTGTTTTTAAATTGAAGAAGTTTCCAAAAAACATCCTGAATTTGTGGCTGACCTGCTGAAATAGGAGAATAACAGAATCATTTCTGGATGGGACACAAAAGCTTCTCCCATAAGACATAGCACCATGGATGCTCTTCACCATTCCAGAAGTAGCTCCACAGCTGCATGGTCTCATGCCTTTCTTTTTGTTCATCAATTAAGCTGATTTATTTCTCATTCAGCTGCAATATACAGTATCTAGAATCATATAAAAATCTCTTCAGAGTTTGTGATATATTCTTTTGCTGTTTCTTTGTGCTACCTGGCCTCTAGCAACCATTACTCTATCCCTCTTCTCCCCAGAGTTTTACTATGGTTTTCCTGGTGTCTCCAAGTGTTCTCAGTAACACCTCCCTGCCCCCTCCTGCAGTCATTTTAGCAACACATGTTGAGGAAACTACCTGGTTGCAAAAATACTATTATCTATCCTTTATGGCAGGGGTGTCAAACTCACGTCATCACAGCGGTGTGATATTATGTATCAGAACTTTTTTCCCCTTTTCTAAACTGGGCGAGGGTGTGGCCAGTGCGTGATGCCTCCGGCCCATTGGCCAGAAGTTTGACAACCCTGCTTTATGGTAAGGACAATTTTTAAATGCGCATAGACCTAGCTTGTTCACAGTCTGGAGGTTTCTCACTGCTCAGAAAAGTCTGGGAACCATTAAATGAATTGCTATGGGGCATGCTGCTTGAAAGCATGCCTAGGAATGTACTGGTTTCCACTCCCTAGTTCTGCAAGGCAGTCTTTAGATCAGTATCTAAATCCCAGCATCTTGGCAGAATTGAAGTCCATACACCTTGAAGTTGCTAAAGTGGAGAAACACTGACTAAAGTAGATCCAACTCCCACATTATTGGAGAGCACTTGTTTGATATGCTGCCACCATTTCACTTTGATTCTACAGAAAGTCCATCGGTGCACATTGCTTCTGCAAAGGAAGAAGGGGGGGGCAGTTTAGCAACATGGAGTTTTCCTGTCAGAATGCAAGTAGTGCTTCTACAAGGAGATATAAGGCTTTTATTATGCAGATTAAGGCAGTGGTGGGATTCAATATTTTTTTTTACTATGGTTCTGTTGGCATGGCTTGGTGGGCATGGCAGGGGAAGGATACTGTAAAATCTCCAGTCAGAGGTGGTATTTGCTGGTTCTCTGAACTACTCAAAATTTCCACTACCAGTTCTTCAGAACTGGTCAGAACCTGCTGAATACCACCTCTGGATTAAGGCCCAGGAACTAAATCAAAGTTGTTGATGCAAAAGGAAAAAGAAATAACATGGCTCCTGTAGCTTTAACTCAATGACACTCTTCCAGGAAGGAATACATATGTATTCCACACATAGTTCAGGTGAGGGAAAAAGAGAAGAATCAGGATACAAACTTTAATCAATCCATAAAATTACTCAACAGACTCTTAATCAACTATTTCCTAGATGGCTATTTTCTTCTAATTCTTCAACTACTTTTGAGTCGGGGCATTATTTTTTTTCTTACCTGACTAAGAGGTGATGAAAAACAAAAGAGTGGAACTGACTCATTCCCCTTTCAAAGATTGCCAGAGACAGAAATTGTTCTGTTCCTTACTCATTGCAGGAGTTAGACTTCCCTGACATAGAGTGAGGCCTGCCTACTTTCTAGACCAGCCATGCTGATTCAGGAATTCTGGGAATTGAAGTGCACAAGTCATAAAAGGGGCCATAGTTCCCCACTCCTGCTCCAGACTGACAGATATAAATGTGCTTTAATTCACTTGTGTCTGCATTTTCAAGCATAGGATTTTATACTCTTCATTATACTAATGTAGAAACATGGCAATAGGGGTGGGCATTCACATTTACCTAGTTTATATTCCTCACCCCTTGGAGGATTTTTTTGCACACCATTATCTACAATAGCTTAAAGGTCAGGATGCAGATTGGTTAACATTTTTTTCACTCTCCTGTTTGTCAGCTGAGAGCGAACATTAATTGACTGTTTTCAGCACTGTAAGGACAGCTGGAGATTGCTACTAACTGCTGTGGGGAATACAAATGGTTTGATGTGAAGGTACCTACAGACAAATGGGTTATTTCTGACTATAGGTCACTGCTGATCTGATGGATGCATCTGCCGGTAGAAAGAACGTAGATAGATCAGAGTCCATTCTTTTAATTGCAGCCCCCACATCTGATTAGTTTTGGAGGAAAGCAACAAAAGGGGTTGTAGAAGAAGAGAGGAGCAATGGACATTACTTCATCCCTTCTGTTTTGAGTGGAACTAGATAAAAAGAAGATGGTATCAACAGATTGGAAAACAGATTGGACACACACACAAACAAGAAAAATGGGGTAGAAACGAGAAGAAGTGAATGTACAAAAGGTTTAAAATTACAGACCAATCTCCTTGTGCTGCGTCACCTATAAAGTCGTGGAATCAATTGTTAACCAATCCATAATCCTCCACTTAGAGACAAACAACCTACTCACTAATAATTTGGTTTCAGAAAAAAAAACTATCCTGTAATCTGCAACTCTTATACTGCAAAAACATATGGACTACACAATTTGATCAGGGCAAAGCAATAGATGCAATCTACATAGACTTCTGTAAAGCCTTTGATTCAGTGGTACAACAAACTACTCCTAAACTAAAATCTATATGCGTATCTCTGGCACACCTGCAAAAAACGGAGCAGAAGCTATTTCCTGCTCAAACAGACACAAATGGTAAAATGTGGACGCATCCTATCAAATTCTGTACCTGTCAACAGTGGTGTTCCCCAAGGCAATGTTTCAGGGCAAACTCTCTTTCATACCTCTACATAAATTACCTCTGATGATCATACCTAGAGCAACTGCATTCTCTTCGTGATGATGTAAGCTAATGTTCAAACATCACAGGGCAATACTGGCTTCCTCCAAAAGACCATTGACCTATGTATCAGAATGGTCAAACAGAATGGCAACTTTCAAAATCTAACAAATTTAAATGCTTTGTTTTTACATTATTGGCAAAAATAAAATGCAGAAAAATTAAAATACAGGGCTGAATGCAAGACCTTGTTGATGATCCAACTTTTGTCAAGGATCCTCGACTAATCTTACTCATCTTCTAATTGATCGTAAGTGCTAGAGCCCACTGCTAATCTACCATCAGCCAAAATAGGCAATTAAACAAGTTGTTTAAACATCACTATCCTGCGTAAGCTTTTTCTCTGGTAACTATCACATCACTATAACTAGAGCATACAAAAACATTCTTCTAGACCAATATTCGAATAACAGGGCTCAATCAGTCTGGAACCCACATTCACATTATCTGAATTATTAAACGATAGTGAGAGAAGTGAGCACAAATATTTCACAAGAGAGTTCTCCATTCCTCTTACTCATTTTTTTTATAACAGAATACTTTTATGCCACCAACTTGAAATTCTAGACCTAGGAAAACCAGAACTACGCGCGCCTTTTTCGTTCCAACTAAGTGTAGTATAATATAAATTCATACATTTGGCAATGTCGCTAAACGTTGTCAAGTGAATACTTCAGCTTCAACCATAACAATACAAGAGGCACAACAATAGATACAAAACTCAGATTAACCGACACCCCAACTTGATTGCAGGAAAATAGCGACTTCAGCAACAGAGGTGGGTCAATGTGCGGAATATCTACCTGACTCTGTGCGTTCTTCCCCTAAACCACAAAACTTTAAACTTTAACCTTAGACTGTCTACTATTGACCTCACCCCTTTCCTAAGAGGTCTGTAGGGGGTGTGCATAAGCGCACAACGTGCCTACCACCCCTGTCCTATTATTTCTTTTTTATTTTTCTTATATGTATCCATTTCATGTATCCATAACCATGTTTGTACTTGTACCTATTATCTTGTAAGCAATTGACAAATCAAATCATATAAATAAATAAATAGATAAAGTAAACTTGATTTCATGATAGCTAGAGAAACATTTTAAAAAGTGTCACTCACGAGAGCTTTATGTGCACATCAGGTTGAGATAAAGAATAAAGAATTCTATTCTATATGTTATAGTTGCTATAACAGACCAGTTATAACAGACCAGTTATAACAGACCAGTTCTTCAAAATAGCTGATTTAATCTACATTTCCCCCAGAATTTTCACAATTTGAAAGAAATCTACTGAACAAAAAGGGAAGATATGTGAAACGTTCTTAAAATATATTTTATATTGAAGATTTTATTTCTATTTGAAACTTCCTCCACCCACGTGTTAGACTGTAATCCCATTTTCTCCAGCCAGTACAATCACAGGGCTGAGGATCACACTATTAAAGTTCACCATGCTGAGGTTGGCTGCCATAAAAGTGGCTCTTTTCTCTCTATTGCACCTCTGGATGTACAGCTTCAATCTTTTGGTTCTTAAATTTTGCATCATGAGCTGTTTTGTAGGTGAGCTGAGAACAAGCTGATAAACTTGACCATTTTTCAATGACTTTCCAGCAAATTTTCTCACTTAGTGCTTTGGATGTAAATGTCATCATCAGCACTTGGTGCTATAGCAACAGGAATATTTAGGAAATGATTTCAACTGAATATTGCAGACATTTATTAACTATAAGGGGCTATTTATAATAAGAGGACAGATAGAACTATTTAATTTTGTTAAAGCCATGCCTTTTCTTGTTATGATAGTTCATCATATTTTCACATCAATAAATAACCATGTGCTGTGATTAGCTCTGAGCAATATCAAAGACCCTTTATCTCATTTGATTAAACTTTATTTAAGTGCTCTGACCTTTGATTTATTTATATTGCTTTCACTACTCTAATATATGTTAGCCATTGTACATGATGATTCATGGCTGATTACAGACTGAAAACAGCATGAATATCACCCCTATCCTTGCCATAATAAAGGAAGAGGCGGCTGACTTCAATTCAGCAATTCCAGATCCCTGGCTTTCTCACTGTTTAAATCTATTTGCCTTTTTTTTCCACAAAGGAACAAATATACAACTCACAATGCAGACAAATGGGATTTGCAATAAGTGGTTGCCATGTGAAGGGCTTTCAGCCAGGGGTGGGCTTCAAATAATTTAACCAGTTATCTGCCTGGTTGCTGGGTGGAGGTGGCCATGGTGGGTGTGGCCTAGTCAGCCTTCTGCACCACTCTGGGAGCAAAAAAGGGCCACAGGGGGCCATTTTCATCCTTTCTGGACACCAGAGGCTCATTTCTGGCCTTCCAGAACTTCTGGAAGGCCCATTTTTCACCCTCTCCAGGCTCCAGATGCTTTCCTCAAGCATCCAGGAAGCTGTTTTTGCCCTCCCCAGGCTCTGGAAGTTCTCTGTCCATTTCCGGCCTTCCAGAACTTCTAGGAGGTCCGTTTTTTGCCCTCCCCGAGCCTCTGCTGGGGCCTTGCACTCCAAAATGGATCACATGGGGGTGGGGTGGGCAGGGCTAGCCAGGGGTGGGATTTGTCGGTTCACCGAACTGGCCATAAAATTAACAACCGGTTCACTTGAACCAGTGCGAACTGATTGCTACCCCTGCTTTCAGCCATTGTCTCCTGCTTCCTTAAGGTCAATGACTTCCCAAGACTCTGTCTTCCTAAATGGTTAATTACTAAATGGTTAATTTTAGAATCACCAGACATTCTCATCAGACTGTTTTGCCCTCTTACAAACCTAGGCATACTCTATCCATAGTTTGCTTTCTCCTATGGCTGGCTTTATGTTGATAAACATAGATCAAAGAGGATATAAATCCAACGTCTTAGCAACATTCTGTTAGCAAATCCAGTGAGGAGGCCGTTTGTAGCTCTGGTCCTGACAGTCTGGAAGAATCTCACTGAGATTTCAAAAATTCCCCTACTAAGTGTTAACACTGACAAAGATTTTTCAACTTCAACATTTTCCTAATTGCCTGGGCTATCTGCTATCCGAAGAATGGTTGATGTAGTATTTTAACATTTATTTTATTTCCTTATTGAAAAATGTAGACTATGTTTTAGTAAATTTCTTTGATATTTTAGATAAAATTAAGTCAGGAATATAATTTTTAAAAATTGAACACAGAATTTGAGTTGAAATCATGAAAGGAAAAAATGGAACTATATTTGAGACGATCATGTTTTATTAATGTAAAACCACTGACTTCAGAGGAAAGGGGAAAGTAAGGGGAAAGAAGTAGAATGGAAACAAGAAAGAAGATATTGTTAAGCAGAAATTTTCTTAACTATCAAGACTCTTGAAAAATGACAGATGAATTCAAGTAATCAAACTTGATATGGTCCATTTCAGTTATTTGGAAAGCATTGGAAGTTCCAAACCAATAAAACCTCAAAGGTTTTGAGGCCTCATGGAAAGGAACAAAAATCTAGGGATCTCATTATTTTAAGATAAGTAACCTTAGTGATTACCCTTTAGAGGAAGACTTTTCCAAAGGAAAGATGTTTCTTCTCCTCATATTCAGTGTTGGCAGAGAGGCCTCTACAAATGAAAGGAAATATGACTTTATTTTTTGCTGACAGACCATCTAGACTACCTACTTCTGTAATACAGAGGGTTTTTTTTTTCATTTTTGAAGTCTGAAAACAAAAGGTAAAAGATAGCAGCCAGACACAGAATGACTTTCAAAATTAAAACGGCAAAGTTTTAACTCAAAGTTCCTGATCCCAGTGTTCAAAAATATAGGTGTATCAGTATACAAAAAAATCCATTCACAGATTAACAACAGCAAGGATGTTCAAGGGAATTAATAAAACATGTGTCAGGATGCTGTCAAGATGGCTTCAGTCAGGTCAGCTTCAGAGTTGACAGCATGTATAGGAAGAAGGAGAATGGATGGGAGGAAGGGACACATTTAGGGCAGTGATGGGATTCAAAAAAATTTACTATCAGTCCTGTGGGAGTGGCTTGGTGGGCGTGGCAGGGAAAGGATACTGCAAAATCTCCACCACCACCCCTGCACTCCTGGGAGAAGGTTACTGCAAAATCCCTATTCCCTCCCCACCCCACTAACCTGCTTTCCAGCTCCGTTCTCCTATGCAGGGCAACAAAAGAAGACCTAGCCAATCAGCTGGGACTCTGGAGGCAGAGAGTAGATGGGATGGGCCAGTCAGAGGTGGTATTTTCCGGTTTTCTGAACTACTCAAAATTTCTGCTACTGGTTCTCCAGAACTGGTCAGAACCTGCTGAATACCACCCCTGCATTAGGAAATGTTTAATGTTTGGAAAATTGAGTTACTGATCCCATTTAAGAGAACAGGGGTAAAAATGGACTAATAAGTTTGGTTATCCTGAGATATTACTAATTATGTATACTGGACCACCTGGAAACAGCCTATGTTTCATTCAGACTGGCTCCAAAACCTGAAGATTCTTCCACTGTCTCTTTCTTATACCACATCTTACTTCCATCTCTTCTTTATTGTGAAGCAATAAGATTGAGTTATTGTGGCTTATATTACACATTTTAGAGCCAGCCTAGCTCCCTTTATCACACTATTGCTGACTGTCGAGAGTCCTTCAATAGGTTTGAGATTTCATTAGAGTGACTCATGCTAACACCAACCACAAAAAGAATTGAGAGTTCAATAGCTGAAAGGTATTCCTCAAAGGACTTCCACATCAACCTCAAACTTTTACTAATATAAAGTTCAGTCAAGAATTCAAAATATTAAAAAACATAACTTACTGTAAGGTTGCAATGGGATGTTTACCATTTCAATTAATAAGGGCATTCCCTTGAATTATCATCCTATCAACTTGCTAAGAATTATATGCAAACTGTTCATGAGACAACTTAATAGAGAACTGATTATTGAAGAATAATATCACGTTATAGGAATGAGCTGGCTTCAGGGAGTGGTGATCTATATTAGATTTTTGTCTGATCTCCCAGCACTTAGCTGAAAAGTACCCTTCATATTCAAGGACAAACTGCATGTGGCTTTCACAAATCTGAATGTAATATTCAAGTTAACCTCCAGAAATAGGTTTTGGGAAAAATGGCTGCCACATCTATCAACTAGCATCATCTCACGTAATCTGGAAGCTGTGTAAGGAAACCACCAGACAGGTTCAATGGATTGTATGCTCTTCCCATATTAGAGGGTAAGAAATTTATTTCGCCTTCCCCCCTCAATATTCAATTTTATAAACTAATGATGAATTATCATCCACCTACAGTATATTTATTTATTTAATTAATTTATATTGTTGCCTATTCACCCATGGCGACTCAAGGTGGCTTGCACAATGTAAAATCATATTTAAAACAAAAAAATAAAAAAAAATACAAACTAACAAAAAGAATCAAGTAAATTAGTGATGTACAATAGAACAAAATTTGGGGGGGGGAAACAACTCCCCCCCCCCGTCCTGATGACAGCA
>BHFT01011140.1:0-13508 GCA_004320025.1 Laticauda laticaudata
AACCAACGGATGGTAAGTGTTTTTCTCCATTTTACATCCTCTTTCCATCCATTGGTGCAGTGTGACATGGGCTTTAACTCATCTCAAAATAAGTTGGGTTTGAAATTAATTGCAATACGTAAAAATTGGTTTGAACATCTTGTTTCTGATTAATCACAGTCCAAGATTCGAATACAAGAAGCTACAAATAATCCTGGTTTCCTGATATACTTCATAATAATGAAGGTCTACATGCATTATGAAGCTTAACCTTGGCTTCCTGATATAATTTTTCACAATAACAAAGGCCTAGTGCAGAGGTCTCAACATTAAGACTTGTGGATTTCAACTCCCAGAAATCTCCAGCCAGCTATGCATATGGCATAGCTGGCAGCTAGCAGGAGATTTCTGGGAGTTGAAGTCCACAAGTTTTAAAGTTGCTGAGTTTGGGGACTCCTGGCCTAGTGCATAATCAAGATTCTTATGCACAATACATGATGAGCTATGTATCATGTATGATATTCGAATGTAGATACCAACTCCTGAAAACTGTAATAAACTGTGTAGTCCCTGACTTATAAATATTCTTTTAGTGACCATTCAACTTTACAATGGCACTGACAAAAGTGATTTATCACTGTTTTTCACACTTCCGACCATCACAGCATCCTAGTGATCACATGATCAAAATTTGGATGCTTGGCAACAGGCATTTATGAGTGTTGTAGTGTCCCAGGGAAATGTGATCACTTTTTGTGACCTTCTGACTAACACAGTCAATAGGGAAGTCAAATTAATTAAACAACTTCAGTGATTAACTTAACAAGGGTGGCAAGAAAGGTCATAAATGAGGCAAAACTCACTTAACTGTCAGGCTTAACAACTGAAATTTTGGATTCAATTGTGGTTGAAAATTGAGGACTACCTGTTTCATATATTCTAATATTGGGGGGGAGGAGAGATACTAGTCCTCAAGTTATGACTGTAATGGAGCTTGTGCATGATAATTGTAAGTTTTGATGGCTGTAAAGGAGATCATCACGTGACCAACCTAATATTATGACTTTTTGTAATTATTAAGCAAACATTAGTCATTAAGCAAACCCATGGTACACTATGGGCCAGTTTTGACAAAAAAACAGCACAAATGCTGCTTTTCTGCAAAACTATCATAAAACAGTCATGTGATTGTGGGACACAGCAAATTACTCTAAATAATCTGGTGCAGCTGACAAGTATATTAAGTGTGGTCACATGACTGCAGGGGGCGCTGACTATCTGAACTTTGAATCCAGGTCATAAGTAGGTCCACCATAACTTTAAATGATCACCAAGAAATCAGTCATAAGTTGAGCACTATCTATACTGAGTTTGTGAAACTGAAACAGAGAAAACAGATCTCCATCACACTAACAAAAGATCCATGAAAGTACTCTGAAAAGTGAATCTATTCAGGAGTCCTTGACTATCAACCAAATAGTGGCTTCTGACATAATTATTAAGAACACATAATCATACAGAATTATTATGCTGAAAGTTACACACAGACTGCAATGGAATCCTGGAAGTTTGTTCTTTTTTTAAAAAATGTAACATTTATCTTAAAACAATTTAAGAACAAAATAATTACACAGAAGGAAAAGAAAATGGACATTTATGGAAAATAAAATTTTCCTAAATAAAAATAAATAGTGGGTGTACTTCTGGTGAACCTGATGTGACCAGCAGAGGGAGGGAGGAGAGTCCTCAAATAACCATACTATGAAGGGCTTTAAAAATCAAAACCAAAACCTTGAATTATACATGGAAGCAAACTATCACTTATGGAACTAAGATACTGTCAACATCCAAGACAGCGCGCTATTCAAAGTACCCACAACACACTGTTTCAGAGTTGCTATGCATGTGCAGGGGGAGGGGGAGATCCATTCTGCTCACAGTGTTACCTCGTCTTTTGCTGGCTTGGTTTGGAACCAAGATATCACATGTGCTGCTCTAGCGGCATGTATTGCAGCCTGCACCACAGTAATTTGTATCAGCTGGTGTTCTGAATACTCTTCAGGGGCAATACATGTAAAGCACAATCATCTAAAAGTACAACTTCAAAGTTCAGAGCTCTTTAAAGCTCCTGTCCAATCACCTTCTCAATCACATACTCTCCCCAAGTTGTCTAATGTGGTAGAATCTAGTCATGGTTTTATAATAAGGGGATAAACCAATACCTCTTAAGAAGTGGAAGAGCAACCCTCTCAACAAGGAGAAATTCACCACTACCAGGACCCATCCATATGACACCCCTCATGCAGCTTTAAGTAGCCAGGAAGACGTGGATCTACAAAGAAGTGACCAAGCTTACAAATCCTATGGGCCCTGTTCATTTCCAGGCCCAATAGGTTCAAATTGATCTGAGATAGCAGGGCAAGAATCTGCCCCAGGAACCTCCTGAAGGCCTCCAACAAGGCTGACATCCAACTGTGAACAAATTTGGGCAATTTTGACTGACAGAAGTGAAGTAATTTTTTCCATACAGTCCTATAGGAGGATCTACAAGTTCTCTCTGCCCAAGAGGGCATGAATCCTCTGAAACAAGGCTGTGGGGCAGCTATGTGCTGACACAATAAAGGCAAAGAAATATTGCTGCTTCACTGTCTTTATATCCAAACAGTAAGTCTTAATAGCAGCTCTAGCCCATGTTTGGTTGTTTGTCCCTTCTTGAGTGCCAACAACACTCTAAATGACTCTTTTCCTATTTCATATCCCCCAAATTTTTCCATGAGCCATGGAGAACGACAGAATCCATAAGGGACCAAGTCACATAGCCATAATCTGATCTGAAGCCTTGGACCTACAGCTTGTCATTTAACGACCAAAGTTACAACAGCTTAGAAGTGGTGCTTAAATTATGTCCAGCTCTCACAAGACACTCCCCTACCATGTTCATGTGATCATGATTAGGGTGCTTAGCAACCTTTCACACTCAAAACTGGTTGCCAAGGGCCCTGTAATAATGTGATTGATATTTGTAATCCTCTGTGCTAGCTCCCCCGGAAAACCAGTAGGGAAACTGACAGAGAAGGTTATAAGCCACTGCCATCTGCCAAAGGATTTTCCCTCCCTTCCATGCATGGGGGTGGGGTGGGAAGAACAGAAATTCTTTGTTAGAATGCAGAAACAAAACTCAGATCTTCAGAATTCCCACTTCACATGCATTCTCTTCTGTGTATAGAGGGGAGCTGCCAGTCCTCTTTTGCAAGTAGTGGTTTTTCTGTACTTAACAACCACAACTGGGAAAGCCATCACTGCAGTTGTTCAGCAAAGCTATCATGTGGGCATTTCACTTAACGACCACTTTGATCAACAACTGAGATTCCAGTCCCAATTATGATCACAGGTTGAGAAATACTGTATTTGTGAGGTTATATTAATAGAATCGTATATATTTTAAAGTACTTCTCTCCTTCGCTCTTTACAGTCCAAAAACTAGGGTAGTTTTTTTCTGAACCTGTTGCCTTGCCCATATTCCTGCTAGAAACTAACCTTCATTTTATCTGATTGTTCCCTTGGTTATGTTTCATTGCCCCTTCTCCCAAGGTCATTCCCACATACCATTATAGGCAGGAAGGCTGGTATAGTAGCAGAAATGCTAACTGATTCCTACAGCCCAAGTTAATGAACAAGACTTCACCTCTGCAATTTGTGAAGCAGAACCCATGAAAGCCTTAAATAATTCTTGCACGATAATTGCTACACCACCATCCCTTCCCTCAGGTCTCAGTTCGTGCCACACCCCAAATCCAGCTGGATACATTTCTGGAAGAGATACCCCTTTCTGGACCCAGCCTCTCAGTAATATATGTCAAACTGAATCACAAATGAGAGTCTTTATTACAGGCGAAACTGACATTTAGTTGTAGCGACCAAAAACTAAGGCCTCTGAAGGTCTGCTAATCAGGTATATATGGGTTAGGTTTGGGGAGCTGAAACAACAAATGAGTATGAGGCATCAATTTCATTTTCCCGAAGAATATTCCATTCATCGTATCTCACACAATATCTATCCATGTCTGTCACCACCATTATACCTACCCAACTCCCCCACAGGCTCCAACACCTCCCAATCCAACAACATCCCCCCCCCCCAGGTTCCAAGGCCAGGAATAATTGTTTCATTCATTAAATAATGAATTGAAATATAAAATTAGATTTAAGAAATAAAATTCACTACAAAACTCTAACTCTATCATTATATCACTTATATTCCTAAAATAGGCTTGGCTGAACGCGGTTTCTTAGCATCCTTAAGATAATCCATACATATGGGTTGAAACTGCCTTTCTGCGCAGAGACTGAGTCATCAATCCTTGCCACACCTCTTCCTATCGGAGCAGGAAGCCCCCTAGCCCCAGTCATGACGAAGGCGCAGTTATTTGATGATTTTCCTGTGGCACTGGCTCTGCCTCCCACCTGGACACTGGACCAGATGGTTGCGAGTGTGGGAGTGGATTATCCCAAGGCATGCTGAGAAACTGTGCTCAGGTAAGCCAATGCCAATTCTCCAGAATGCCTTTGGGATAATCCATACATATGGGACATACCAAAGCTGGCAGTCCTTATGGGCAGAAAGAAGTCTGGTCCTGGGTATTCCTGTCTGCATGCACTCATTGTAGCACTCTTCTGCCAAAGGCCACCTCTGCTGAGGCACATGTGTCCAGTCTGTAATGCTTTACGAATGGAGATGGGGAGGACCATGGCTGCCCTGCATACATCTTCAAGTGAGGCTTGTGTTGCCCAGGTAGCTGTGGTAGCTGCACTTTGGTCGAGCGAGCTGTTACCCGTCTGGGTGTTGGAAGAGACTGGGTTTCGTAGGCCTTAGTTATACAAACCCTGATCCAGCAGCCTATAGTTGAAGAGGAGACTTTAGCACCCATTGAAGATGGCTGAAATGAGACAAACAGGGCCTTGGTTTTACGATACATTGATGTACATTTGATATACCTGCGAAGAGCCCTCCGAACATCCAATTTGTGCCATCTGTGCTCTCTGTCGTGTGAAGGAACAGGGCAAAAGTTGGGAAGAACGACTTCCTGAGCCCTGTGGAAACAGAGTTTACTTTGGGATGAAGGAGGGGTCAAGGCGCAGGAGAACCCTGTTGTCATAGAATGTACACAGGTCTTCCTTGATGGAAACAGCTGCCAATTCTGATATGCGCCAGACCGATGTGATGGCCACTAAGAAGGCGACTTTCAGTGTTAAGAATAGCAAGCTTACAGACTGAAGAGGTTCAAACAGTTCCTGAGTAAGGGCTTGTAATACCGTAGACAGGTTCCAAGAAGGATACCTGTGGATTGTTGGAAGTTTAAGATTGATAGCTCCTTTGAGGAAAGAGCGGATGACCAGATGATGAGCTAAGGAATTCCTCTTCCCGTAGTGCAACACTGTGAATACGGGTGCAACCTGCCTGTGTTGCGTACTAGGAAAGAATCCTTTGTCGAGTCCTGTTTGTAGAAAGTTCAGGATCTGTGGCCTTCTTGGTGCACTATTGATGGAACCCTTTCCAGGCAGCGTCGTATATTTTGTTTGTAGAAGGCCTCCTGGAGGCTTGTATTGTTTTGATGACATTTCTGGAAAAGTTATCCCTCCTCAGGATCCTCCTGGAAGGCCTGGAAGCCTTCCTTGGGCTGTGGCAGTGGCGGCCCTACCAGTCTCCTGGATAGCTTGCACAACTCGCCACGTGACCAAAATGGCCGCTGGCAGTCCTGAAAATCAGCTGGAAACCTTGAAAATGAAAGCGGCTGCTCTGGAGCTACCCAGTTAATCCTGGGAGCTCCACGATGCACTGGGGGTAATTGCAGCTTCAGTGGCCCCCCTGGGGTGGGGGATCGTTTTGGGGCTGCCCCTTGACTGCATGGGCTGTTAGGCCTTCAATCGGTAATTCGGGGGGGGGGGGGACAAAAAAATGGNGGGGGGGGGGGGGACAAAAAAATGGAGCAGGCAGAAGTTCCAAATGTTTGCAATGTTTTAGATACTTTGAGAGTGTTTTGCAAACTTTGGGAGAATCCACATTTTAAACTGCTGCTTTCTGCTGAATTGTTGGAGTCAACCTTTGCCACATCTCTATAGGGCCAAAATTGAGTTGTAACTGGGGCTAAGGGCCTTCCTGCCCCAAAAGGAAGAGACGTGCCAAAGACTGATGACTCAGTCTCTGGGCAGAAAGGCAGATTCAACCCATATAGTATGGATTATCCCAAAGGCATGCTGGAGAAAGGACATGACCTGGTTAGAAATACAAAATGAATATTAAAACATATTAGGTTCTAAATTTCTTCTCTTTCTACCTGATTGATTTACATCAAAATAAATATTAAAACTTATTCCTGCTTAAGACTGCATTCTTAAGTATCTGACTTTGCCTTGTATATTGCATGTGATATATAGGGAAACTATTCTCGTTTAAATTCAAATTCTCTTCTTAATGTTAGTTAAAATGTTAGTGAAAATCCTTCCAAAACTATCTAAATGCACCTGGGGAAAAATCATAATAACTGAACATCAGTTTAAATCCTGTTAACCCAACAAATAACTTGTCATTCGTGGCATTCAAGAATGTATGTATTATGTGAATACAGCCTTAAATGACTATTGTATGAACAAGTTGTTCATATAACACTTACTACTACACTACATGTACTTAACTCAACTTAAAACATATTATTTAGTGACCAAAATTACAATGGAACTGAAAAAATGACTTATGACCATTTTTCACACTTATGTTGCAGCATCTAGGGACACATAATCAAAATTCAGACTCTTGGCAACGGACTCATATTTTTGCACTTACGATGTTGCAGTGTCATGTGATCACCTTTTGCAACGTTCTGACAACTAAAGTCAATGGGTTATTATTACTAACTTAATAACTGCAGTTAATTCACTTAACAACTATGGCAAAAAAGGACGTAAAATGGGGCAACACTTAACTGTCTTGCTTAGCAACAGAAATTTTGGGCTTTGTTGTCATAAGTTGAGGACTACCTTTGCTGCCATAGATAAAACTACACCATAGTAAGACATTTGATGTACACTGCTCAAACATTAACAAAGCAAAAGTAAAAAATATCATAGATTTGATTACATTCACATATTGCAACATATGATTTCTTTTTATCATCAACGACAAATAGGTATGATTTCCACATGATAACCTATTTTCTATGGTTTTCTATTCAAACCATTATTCAAATATATTCTAAGTCAAAATCAATCACACAATGATTTAGCAGAATGTATAAACTCAATGCTATCCGCAATAGTTTGAACATAAAATGATTAAAATCCTCATAATTAAGGTCTTGTGGAGTCCTTGGTGTTTTCTGAGCTTGGTTATTTGCTTGCAGACACTTTATTACCTGACTAGGTAACATCACAAGTATGGAGGATGTGGGGGTTTGCTGCCTATTTGTAGCTTGCCATGTCAGGGTTGGTGGGAGTGTGGTTTGCTCCTCACCCCCAACAACACTGCAGTGACTTGATTATGGTATTGTTTTCTTTGTATCTATTGACAGCTGATTTTTCTAAATACAAACTTCCAGGAATTCCCTAGCATTTTTGGATCAAGCTTGATCTAGGGTGCTTAAACTTTCCCAGTTGAAATTACAGTGGAATCTGTCCATCTGTTGTGAAATTAAGGAATTTTCATAGGGTCTTTGGGTCTGTGTTTATGGATGCAGCCTTGATCATCTGCTTGTCCCACCTAAGTAGCACTTGTTATATAATCTTGCCCTATATGTTGTAAAAAAAGAGATGGGGTTTTTAACAACTACCCTCATTTTTGAGAGGAATATCAGAAAAATGTTGATTACCTCTATGCTGTTGTGTTTCATAAAAGTGATCAAAACTTGGTTTTTCCACAGGTTTTAAGGAACACTTTCATAACACATGGTCTGACTGAATGATCTGGGCTATACCTAAATTATACCTAGTATGCTGGATAAGAAGTTTATCCTTTAAAAAATGCAAACTGGTTTATGAAAAAGCTGTATTTAGTTAGGCATGCTGGAAAATATATAAAATCATTTTATTCTAATAAAGAACTTTATTCTAATAAACATTTTATATATGTCTGCAATTTGCAATATTTTTGCCAGTTTCCAACAAAAAATGCCCTTGGAGAAAATGGATTCCCACAGCGCTGCAAAAAATAATCAAAAGATCAGGTCTGGTCATATGATACCTTGATTTAGAATCACAACTTACAACTGTAATTTTGTGCTCAATTACAGTTGTAAATCAAGAACTACCTGTATGGGCTTTTAAATGTCACAGATAGCACATTAACCTGAATTTAAAAAAAGATCAAAAGCTAGTGCAATTTGGTATAGTAATGGAATTACATCCTTCCGAAAAACTGACTATCATTAATTCTAGTGTTGAATTAACTCTAAACACTTTTCAAAAGATGCCATATACTATATGGGTAACAGTATTTTTAAAAGTCACCTAAATCTTATGAGCCTCAAAGAAGCATATAATGGTAGTCCTTGATTTACAACCATTCATTTAATGACCAAAGTTACAAGGGCACTGAAAAAAGTAATTTATGACTTTTTTCACACTTACCACTGTAGCATCTCCATGGTCACATGTTCAAAATTTAGACACTTGGCAACTGACGTGTATTTAGGAGAACAGCAGTGGTGCAAGATCATGTTTGAAACTTGAAATAAGCCAAGTCAATGCAGAAGCCAGATTCACTTAACAACCATGTTACTAATTTAACAATTGCAGTGATTCTCTTAACAGCTGTGGCAAGAAAAGCTCACTTTACTATATTGCTTAGCAATGGAAAGTTTGAGCTCAATTGTGGTGTAAGTTGAGGACTATCTGTACATGTCCTTTGCGTTCAAACCATTCCAATATCAAAAATATTTTTCTGGGGTTGCATACCAGTTTTGGAAGGTAGTTGCACATCTTAAAAAAGGTATGGATGCTTTAAGGACTTGTATACATTTGCAACATTTACACCCCTGTGAAATCTATAGGACCTTATTGCCTTTGAATCAAAAATAGTCTGTGGTTTTAATGAGGAAAATACTGTAGTATGTGAAGCAGTTAAAAACTCCCAAAGCAATTATAAAAATAAAAAGCAAGCAAAAACTGTTTGCAAGTACTCTTCAAAGCCCACAGATCTATGAAAATAAAATTGTATGGCAACTATTCTTAACATGACTACTATAACTGGGGCATATATTTTCACACTTAAGGAGAATTTTTTTTTGATGTATAATTATTTTTACAGGTTATATTTATTACAAGTACTTTTAAATGTGATTTTTTAAAAATCTTATATACTTTAATATAGAAACAAAAGAAAGCACAATTTTGTTATTTTCTTGAAATAAGAAAAATCCTCAACTAAACATTCTGAAAATGGTAATAACCAGTTCACAACACTAAGTGATCCACGTTACAGAGAAAAGTGAAGAATATCATACCCCAAAATCAAGAGAAATATGCAGCTTGGCTAACAAATATTAAAAGGCAAAAGCATTGTCATCTGCAGCTCAATTCTTTCAGGGATATCAAAATCAATTTCAATGAGAGCCACATCAGGATTGTGTTTTACCTCGGGACCAGGGTGGGCCTGGCCAGCTCAATATCCTTCGTGGGAGGGGCTCCTGTGGTGGCAAGAGCACTCTGTCAGAGAAAACATGCTCCCGAGCTCCATTTTCGGCTGCAACGGCCTCCTGAAACCCTCTGCCAGTGAAAACGGAACTTTGGAGGGTCACATGCGACCCTCCCAAATTCCATTTTCACTGGCAGAGGCACCATGGGCTAGTCTTTCACTGTTTTCAAGGCTGCCCTGCAGGCCAGATCTAAGCACCCCATGGGCTGGATCTGGCCCCGAGGCCTTGAGTTTGACACCTCTGCTTTAGATAAACCAGATCATAACTCAGTTCAGTCACTCCATTCATTTGATGTAGCTCACAAAGGCAGGTAGTGCTCCACTTATGATCTCAACTGAGCCTAAAATGTTTATTGCTAAGCTTGACATTTACTTCTGCCCCATTTTACAACCTTACTTGCCACAGTTAAGTGCAGTAACAACTACAGTTTTTAAGTTATCAACACAGTTAAGGCAATCTGACTTCCCCATTGGCTTTACTTGTCAGGTCACAAAAGGTGATCACATGATCACAAAACACTGCAACCATCATAAATATGAATCAGTTTCCAAGCATCTGAATTTTCATGATGTGTCTCTGGGGGTGCTGTAATAGTCATAAATGTGAAAAATGATCATAAGTCACTTTTTTTTATTGCTGTTGTAACTTCGAACAGTCACTAAACAAGTGGTGTAAAAGTTGAAGATTAGTTGAGCTTATGCTGTTTAATCAAGCATGTTGGTCTCAAAAGGTTCTATTAGTTCCTAATAACTGATCCAAGCATATAAATATTGCAAATATAAATGCCAAATAATTGGAAGGAGTTGTACAGCTAAGAGTTTCTGAATTCAAATAGCAAAGAACCATTATTTCAAAGTATGGCCAATCTCTCAAAATGAACAATGTTCAAAAGTAAGATCTCAACAAGCCTGATTGTGAAATTCTTATCTATCACCATTATACATGAATCTTAGCACCAAAATCATTTTTCTTCATCAAATTATAGCCATACTAATACAAACCGTATGAACAACTTACAATTAGAATTACATCAGGTGTACCACAGATAATTCTAAATAATGCCTACAATTCTTGAAACCAAGAATTGGTTGGAATAATCAATAAGATTCAACAGCTGCAAACAAATCAGAGCAAAAGTAACTTTATTCTTGTACAGAGTACCTATTCTCTTTTCAAGACCTTTAACAGATTTCCTTTTATATCACAAATTAAGGCAGAACAGCACCCACTCAAGCATCCAAAAGTTTTATACTAGATAAATCATAAAGGTTTTTGACCCCAAAAACACTAAATATCTAAGACTTACAACCCCAATTCTATATATTCTTCTTTAGAACCAAGTCTTAATTGTGATTTACTCCACAACCTGCAAAAATTATTCTGCTTGGAAGGTAGATTTTCACATATTTGTGTTGCGAATAACACAAAAGTTTGGAAGCAAGGCAAATGAAGCAAATATTTAAAAAAAAAACTTAAACAGAAACTACTGCATCATGGGTGGCACTAAGCTTAAAACATTTAAAGAATATCTTACAGCATTAGAAAGCACCATAACATCATCCAACAATGTAGAATCCGGCAGAAAATAAGGCAGAATAGAAATAGATATAAAGTTAACTACATTTCCACAATAAACCTTTTTTTCCAAAAAGGAAAAAGATCCTACTTAAGATCCTACAGCTCTGCAAGGGAAAAAAGAGAGTTCAACCATAGATTTATCCCTTGCGTGTCCCAAACATATAATCCAGACCCGCCTCGTTTGTCTGCAAGCTCATCCGGAGCACAAGAACTAGGCCGCGATCTTTTAGCCGGAGGATGCAACCGATAGGAACTTAATGAAGACGAAAAGCAGAGGAAAAAGCAAACCAGTGTTGATTTCGTTCATCCCCTTACCCAATTTGTACCATTTAATCTTTCTGCAGCTCATTTCGCCGGTATCTCTCTCGTTTGCAGATACCCTGTTAGCAAGATGAGAGAAAACGAGGAGGGAGACAGGGAGTGGGAGAACGGCGGGCAGAAAGCGCATCCTTGTCCTCTACTCCTCAAGGCAACGCCAATCCCACGCTTTATTCGAGAGGAAGCGCCGACTGACTTTCCAATTGGGCCTTCCCTCCGCGCGAAGGGTGCCTGGGCCTTTCCCATATGACCCTCTCACTCCTAGCAAGCCTTTTCAGCCCTCTTCCACCCATCCTCCGCAAAGGGAGAGAGTGGAAAGGAGCAAGGAGACCCGTACCAACACTCCCTTCCCCTCCCTCCTCTAGAGCAGGAGCAACAACAAATCCCTGCGTTTTCTTGCCGTATTCACGAGCCGGTTCGTGCAAAACAGGCCGGGAAAGAAAGTACGAGATGCTTTCCTCTCTCCTCGTTGATCAAGGTTTTCCACTTACTCTCATTTAACACCTCCAACAGCTCGGCACAGCTCTCACACATTGTTCATTAAACAGCAGCAGCCGCCGCCGCCTCCGCCTCCCGACCATTGATTGATCCGCTCTCGGTCGCCGCTGATTGATTGATGGCGAGTGCAGGAGGGGGAGGGGAAGAGGCCGGTGGTGGGGGGGTACCTGAGTGTGACAGAAGGGAAAGGAAGGAATGATCTAAAGGTGAGGGGAGAAAAGGGGGTTGTAAAAGTGATTTCGGGATAGAAGAAAAAACGAGGAGGCGACAGTCTAATGCAAAAGAGTTTGGCGGCCACCGAGGAACAGGACGAGAAGGCGAGTCACTCACTGGCTGCTAAGGCCTCTACGTGCCGCCATTTTGCTGAGGGGGAAAGGCGGAGGGAAGAGAGAGGAGGAGATTGCACGAGGGAAGGAGGCGGGGCGAGAAACGCAAGGGGAGTGCGAAGGCCGCGCGCGCAGGTTCTGTTCTGGCTCGGATATTTCCGGGCAGAACGGCGGGAGGCGAAGGAAAGAGAGGAGGAGGAGTTCTTTCCTCGGGGCGTCTGGGGGCGGTGCGAACAGAATGAGAAAAGAGTGCAGTTGGGAGGGCAAAATGGCGGCCAGGACTTCTCCGCCCCCGATTCGTGCAAGGCGGGAGGCGTTCGGCTGCCAACGTCACCGAGGCTCAGTGGGAGGGTGAAAGTCTTCGAGAGAATTCCGGAGTCTTTAACAGAAAAAGAGATGCATTGTCCAATCAGCTGTAGGGATTTTTTTTTTTTTTGTATACTGTAGAAGAGTTGATCATGTGAGTAAACAGAGTTTGAGTGGAAATAAGAAAAAAATAATTTGCTGAATTAGGGTAGTTTTGAGTCTTCCTTTTGCCATATGTTTGTCAGTTTTCTCATCATAGTGCTTCATTTGAAGACTCACTTTGTTTGTATAACCATTAACATTTTCAAGTAAAGAGATAAAAAAGTGATAATTAAAGAGGGAACAATGAAAAAGAAAATAAAGCCAAAAGTGCAGAAAGAGAAAGAATACAAAGAAATGACTTCAGACTTCCCTTCACAACAAATATGAATATGAATTTACATTAAACTCTAAGATTACAACATAGCTTTAATGTTTTTATTATCTACCATTTTGTCCTAATCATCAAATTATGTCACAATTTCATTTTTTTTGTTTCACCTAAAAAGTTCAAGAGTTTTGAATCAGCAGTAAAATTAATGTTTGCCCTAATCAAAGCTGTCAATTTCTTCGCCATCTCAGCTCCATCAACATCACCATTTGTTCTTCCATTGTAGGCAATATTGAATCTTTCCATCCTTGTGGGTATAAAAGTCAAACTGCTGTTGTCATGTACAAAGATCCATAATGTTTTTTAAGCCCCGGTCCCACTGCACTTACGGATGCAAAGAGGATGTAAAATGTTAAAAAAAGCTTGCCATCAGTTGGAAAATGCTAT
>BHFT01011141.1:0-13011 GCA_004320025.1 Laticauda laticaudata
TCCTCTGAATGGTGATCTGCTTGGGAGCTGCTTCCCTTTATATCCGCGGGGCTTACGCAATGCATCCCCCCCTGCATGCGCAATTAACGCTCGGCATCCGTTCGGCTTCCGCTGTGCATCCGCTAGGCTTCCGCTCTGCATCTGTTTCATCCGCTGTGCATCCGCTAGGCTTCCGCTCTGCATCCGCTTCATCCGCTGTGCATCCGTTGTATCCGTTCCACGTCCGCTTTGCTGAGGCCCCCCGGAAGCCCTGCGGATGTGCCATTCGCTCCCATCCGCTTCCATCCGCTGGGATTCCATTCCGCATCCACTTTCCATCCGCTCTGCGTCCTCCCCGCGTCCGTTCCTTTCCGTGTTATCCACTCCGGTTATTCAAATTTTTGCCCCTTTTGAGAGTGGATAACAACGGATGGAACATTATGCTCGTCCGTTGTGTCATTTTTACTAACGTTTTGCATCCATTGGGCAGTGTGACAGGGCCTTAAAATCTAGTGCCTGCAATTTTCTTTGCAAGATTTCTGAATGGTTTGCCAGTGCCTTCTTCCCAGGGCTGAGAGAGACCACTGGCCAAGGTCACCCAACTGGCTTTACACAGTACACCAAAATGCGCTCTAACACATATTAATTACTGCAAAGTGTGTATTCCTGCAAATTTTTTGTAAGAACCAATTAATCAAATTATTATTCCTTAGCTCCTTTGGCTTGAGGGCCACATAAGGCTTATGTGGCACATTGAAGAACAATACACTTCAAAACATAGACAGAGGCAGGACATTGTGTGCTAGGAGGAATAGGAGTTTTAAGGATGCAATATGTGGTTAGAATATTTTCAAGACTGAAGGCACCAGTTTTGCTTCCTAACTCCCAAATGCAAAAAACAGCCCAAATGTTTTGTCCCATCAACTTTGAGATGCTCTGGGGATGCCTATACTAGGCCCAGATCTAGCTCTTGGATTGCCCAGATATTCCTGGAAGAAAATGAGTAACCTATAGACAATTGCACCAGTGTTGCATTGCTAATGTCTCAATCAGTCATTTTACTAAAATTGGCCTTACCATTCTGGTCTTTTGGAAGGACCTGAAGACTTGGCTGTAGTGTACCATCATCCCTGGGGGTTCAATAGAAGCAATTAGCCTTGCAATGGTTTTTTTAAATGGAACTACAATTTATATGATGATTTATATGACTGTGTTTAATTGTTCTTTTTAAGATAATAGAATGCTGTTTTGTTTTATTTTGTTCTTTTGTTTCTTAATTTAATTAATATGAACCATCCAGAGTTATACTTATGAGATGGGTGGCTATACAAATTAAGTAAGTAAGTAAGTAAGTAAGTAAGTAAGTAAGTAAGTAAGTAAGTAAGTAAGTAAGTAAATAAATAAATAAATAGGTGTGTTCATTTACTTTCTTTAGATCCAAATGTATTGGTTAGAATTCCTGATATCCATAGTGAGATGCTGATTGCTGATTGCAATCTCACACACAATCTCACTACATTATACCCCTGAACTTTTTCACTGTTAAAATGTTCTTTACATAACTCATGTATTTCATGGTTTGTTGGTTTATCTGTCAATATTTCCATGCTGTCTTTTGATATTATTTTATGTTTTATTTTTAATATGCATTCTGCAAAGTCCTGCATGCTCTTGTCTTGTGGTTAAAGCATCAGGCTAGAAAGCAGGAGGCTGTGAGTTCAAGTCCTGCCTTAGCCACGAAAGCCAGTTGGATGGCTTTGGGCCAGTCACTGTCTCTCAGCCCAACCCATCTCCCAGGGTTGCTGTTGTTGGGGAAAATATGAGGAGGAAGGTGTATCTGATATGTTCGTCACCTTGAGTTATTTATAAAACAACAAGGGCGGAATACAAAGAAATAAAATAAATAAATATAACACTTTGAAAAGATAACATCATGGATCTTAGTAACTGGGTCTAGAAGAAAGAACTGGTTCTGGGGGAAAAAATTCAGATATTCAGACCCAGTCATTGCTTGAATTTTTTGGTTCTTCATGATTACACGATGCTCTTCCTTCCCTCTAATCTCAGCAATTTGGTTCCAGACCAAGTTGTTGACCTCAGACACAACTGATGATTTTGGAACAACTTAGCTATGATGTAAGTCCCTTAAATTAAAGTAACAATTTGGATTTAATCCAATGGGTTAATACCTCTGTTGTCTCAACAATATATCTACACGTATACTGGAGACAGATTAGCCTATTTATAAAAAGGCAATACTCCCTGCATTACAGGCATGAATGCTTTACTGGATCACATCCAAATGAATGTCTTTCTAAGTATGCACTGTTAAACAACATTGCCTAATAGCCTCTTTGTTTTATCCAAAATGGCCCCCAATGCTAAATATTTTATTTTCTCATTGTGTGTTGAGCAGGATGACACACCAAATTTATCCTGTTTCGGTATTACACCTACTAGTAAAAGTGTACTTATATAGCTGGTAGACTATACCATCCTCACTGCTGTTGCACTGAGGTGCATGAACTGAAGCAGAGTTGGGATTTGGAGATGGCATCAACATTTTCTTTTGTAGGAATGAAATACCTTGTTCAGATCAGCATATGAACACTTGAATGGTTTTTCTTTTTCTTATACTGGCATCAAATAGAATTGACTCTTCCAAAATACACACTGCTTTGTCCTATTATTTGTTTTGGCCCTCTAGGTTTATCTCTTCACAGTAATTTTAAAGGTTCATTGCAGTTTGGTGTATTGTTCATTTGTTCCCATCCTATCTTTGTCAAGGAGTAACAATGAACTCTGTCTACATCAATATGGTAGGAACTCTTGCCATGGGAAGTTGATAGAGAAGAAATGGACTGGGTTTAGTTACAGTGAAGGCTATGTTATTACAGTGCAACCAGCTGAGTTGCGAGAAAGTTTTGTAACTACTTCAATTCACAGGAGCCTGGTAATTTCTGTCTAAAAGGAATGAGAGCTGCCCCTGATCTGAAGTCTGTTTGTCTGAAGAACCTGACATCATATCATGTTCCTTTAACTGAGTTCTTGTCCACTTTCTCCTCCTTCATCAGAGATTCAGAAATCCTGCATAGTTTTGGAACTGTGCAGCAAATGAGCATTCCCAGGATATCACAGAGAAGCCAGTTCAAAGTGTTATTCCCAGAACACCCCTATTCCACATGTGGCTTCTTGTTATAGCCAATTGGCATAGGATGCAAGCACAGAATGAAAACATTCAAATTAATGCTTGAATCTTTATAGCATTATTTTTTTAAACAACTCAGCCCCAAATCAAGTGAAAGGATATTACACAGAAGTCTATGATCTATTTTCTATTACCCCAGAGCACAGAATGTGAAATAATAATCTTAAATAAGTCAGATTTAGCTAAAAAATACCGCCACTATTAACTTAGGATGCTTTGACCTGGCTTCCTGTACTCAGCAAGGGGCTGAACCCAGTGACCTAAATAGACCCCTTTAAGCCTATGTTTTTATTCAGAATGGCAACACCAAATGACTTGGCCTCATATTGATCAGATTGTTCTCTTGGATCATGTCCTCTTCTATACAGTTGTCACAGTCTTACTATTGCTTTCCTTGTTTCACCTCTAGTATTCTTGGATAATTTTATTCCTTCCCTGACCAGGCACAGCGGTTACATCATTTGTATCTTACTCTTTTTCTATGAAAAAGCTCCAGAGAAAGATCATTACCATGAATGTGGTTGTGTGTGTGTGTGTGTATACATACATACATACATATATTAACTGAAGGCAGAGTTTTTAGATTCTATAAAACTAAAGGATTAGGAAGCAACATATAAAATTTATTTCCATTTTTGCTTCAGTTAAATAAATTTGAAACCTAATTCTGCTTAAGAAGAATGGTGATGGAATTCCAAAGAGAGGAAAAACTGCAAAAGAGGTGGGAGGTGGGGAACAAATGGGGAAAAAAATTAAATAATTAGTGTAGTGTTCTTAACTACACTACAGTTAGTTTACAGACATATAAATCATTCTAAATCAGGACTGTCAAACTCACATCGTCAAGGCAACATCATGTGACCTATTGGGACTTTTTTCCCCTTCACTGAACCAGGCATGGGCATGACCAGCGTGTGACACATCTGCCCTGCAGGCCAAGAGTTTGACAGCCCTGTTCTAAATGAACCAAGGCCCAGAGACAGTGGAAGAGAACTCCCAAAAGCTACCAGAATGTAGACCTGGAAATATGTCAGTGTTAACCCCCCTCCCCAAGATTTTTATGAGGGGAGAGGTGTTATCTGAATTCAGTTTGGATACTATTTTATCTATGAGCAAATAGATGTCAGTGGGCAGACAACCAATAGACTCAGTTGTCATGGGCCAATGGTTGGCCCAAAGCACTGTAAGTATATACTAAAAGCCATGCGGAAACTGCCGTGCATTCCTGCCAAGCAGAAATCACCTTTTCAATGGAAAGGATGGAAAGGGCAGTTGGGCTTGCTATGATGGACAGCAAAGAGAAGCATTCATGAGAGGCAAACAACCGAAACTTCAGTGAGAATTGCCCTTGGTACCTACCTGACAATGATACAGAGGTTACCTCATGACATGAGGGAATACAATGTTGGCAAAGGTAAGTGGGGGGGTCTATTGGAGCAAGACGGCCATGTACATGGATTCAAGATGATGCCTATGGCCTATTTGTCCACAGACTTTTAAAATTATTTTTAAATTTAAAAAAGGAAAATACTATACTTCTAGAATCATATTTATTTTCAGACATGCTTTCAAATAAAAAAACCCCACTGGATCAGAAATTTTTTTCCATGAGATTAGTTGATTTCTTGAGGCTTTTTTCTTCTGAAAATGATTATCATGCAATTATTGTATTAAGAAACGAGTCTCCCACTGCGGTACTGTATGCAATATAATACAAAGATGGTCATGAACAGAGTAAAAGCTTTTCAGGTTTCTTTTAAAGAAACTACAGTAGATTCATCAGATTCACCACCAATTTGGAAGGCACATACATGGAATGAAAAAAGAGAAGGCGTAAAGTAGTTTAGCTACAATGCAACAAAATGTAGAATTTTTTATTACAAATATGAGGGGTGTAGAGAGATGTGTGTGTGTGTATAATCATTTAAAACTTCTCTGGCGTCACTTCTTCCAAGGCTTCAGTAAAAAATATCTTCAGCAGGCTGCCGTGGGTCAGTCTAAGTCACCTGCTGCTCTTTGTCCAGCTAGAGAATTCTTCATCCTTTTCCCCAGGGGTTGATCCTTCAACCAAGGTCTAACAAATTAGAAAGAAAGACACTTTGGATCTTCTTGCCCAAACCAAGTGCCAAACCTGCAACAAAAGTTTTGCACACAGGGAAGATTTTGATCAGGCATTCTCTTCTAAGCAATGAAGTCCAATTTCTAGAAAGAAAATGACTTAATTGGGGGAAAGAAAGATACAGAGCAAGCAAGGAAAGGAAGCAATCATACACAGAGAAAATTCCGAATGAAATCAATAGTCAACTTGTTTAAGTTAGTTACTTATTACCTCCTTGAATAAAATATCTGGTTCCAGCATTCAGCACATGGGCTTATTTTATTTTATTTTGCAGAGGTGAGAATTGGAGAAAGACCTTTTGGGCCACATGCTTGGATGTTCAGAGTTAAGTCTTTTTTTGGTGTGCGCTTCCAAGCACTCAGTCTCAGTTTGAAAGAATGTGGAAGATACATGTAAACCCCATAAGCAAAGAATGTGGATTGTTTCTTTGCCCAGAGACTGAGCTCCATCTATGATGTTCTGGGTTGAGCTAGAAAATCAGAAATTATCTAGGAATGAAGCCTAACTTTCTAACGAAGTTTAATAGAATTACAGATTAAAGATGCAGATGTTTTCAGTGGTTTTCCATTTTATTCTTGTGGGAATTAAAACTGGGATCCCATCTATTCAAATCTAATGAAGAGGGTTCCAGATGCTCTAGAGGGCACTGCAGTGCCATATCACACCTTGGAATATGTTCAACTGTTTGGTTGTTCTTCAGTCACTTGCCTATTTTTATAGACAGTAATGTATGTGTGTGTGTGTGTGTGTGTGTGTGTGTGTGTGTGAGAGAGAGAGAGAGAGAGAGAGAGAGAGAGAGAGAGGGAGGGAGGGATTATTCTAAAATCATGATTCCTTGACTGCTCCTTCTGCTTACTTGTTTATTCTACAGGGAGAGGCTCCCTTTTCTGCAATGTCTGATTAAGAGAAATAATTTACAGCCTGACAACCTCCAGAGGTGCTTGGACTAGTCTCCAGAATTGCCAGGTAGTTGGCAGGGAACAGTCTCTAGCCAGACTACTGATTCAAGAGAAGGAACAAGAAAGGAAAGCACTAAAATATTTGGACAACCTCAGGTTGAAGAAGGCAAATGTTGAATTGCTGTTCTGTATAATAAATGATAAATGAAAACATATTATATAATTGTAAATCTTTATTAAAATAATCTGTGGTCCAACCAATGCTTCTGGACTGTTGAATACATTTGGAATATTCAGTTATACTATATCAGTAGCTGCATTGCATAAATGCCACTTGGAGGGAGCCAAGAAATACCACTTATTTGCCATAATGCAAATTTGCAAGGTAACTTCATTTTAACTCCAGCCACCCAGAATGCCCAGAATACATTTCCATGTATGTGACTTTTTTCATGATAAAAGAACATATTTACTAAACACTGGAATGTTCCACCCCCTCAATAATACTGTTCACACTGTTTGAATGGGACCCAGAGATATTTTAGAAAATAAAAAAAGATAACTGAGGTTATGGCTTTGTTTTGCATGTAATAAAAAAAGTTTCAACATGCAAAAATGAAGAAAAAAGTCAAGGAAACTAATGGGAGAAGATGGCAAGGAGGTGAGGGGCAGTAGGGAGAAAGCGGATCTGCTTGATTTATTCTTTGCATCTGTCTTTACACAAAAGGAAAAAAATAGTCCAACCTATCAAAAGCTGTACTGTAAAAAAACGATTTGAAATACAAGTCAAAATAGGAAAGAAAATGAGAAGACAACATCTGTCTACTCTAGACAAGTACAAACCAACAGGACCAGATGGATTACATCCCAGAATTCTGAAGGAGCTGGCAGATGTGATTTCTGAACCACTGAACCATATCTTTCAAAGATCCTGGAGCACAGGGGAATTATCAGAGGACTGGAAAAAGGCTGATGTGGTTCCCTCTTCAAAAAAGGGGGGAAATGATTCAGAAAACTGCAGACCAATCAGCCTAACAGCAATACCTGGGAAAACCCTGGAAAAATAATCAATCTGTAGAGATCTGTAAACACCTAGAAACAAGCAAAGCTATTACTAGAAGGGAACAGGTTTGTCAAAAACAGAGCAAGCGAGACAAATCTTATTGTTTTCTTTGACAAAGTGATTAAATTAGTAGACTAGGGAAATATTGTGGACATAGTATACTTGGACTTCAGTAAGGCATTTGACAAAGTAGACCACAACCTACTTCTTGGTAAGGAAGGGATAGACAGCATCATCACCAGATGGATTCATAACTGGCTGACTAACCATACTCAATGTGTAGTCCTCAATGGCATTATTTTTACATGGAGGGAAACATGCAGTGGAGTACTCCAAGGTTCTGTTTTAGGCCCAGTTACATTTTTTTCTTTTTATTATTTATTAAAAGGATTCTCTTTAATAGACACCAAGGAAAATTCTGTAAGCACANTTTTGGTTCTTGTAACAAACTAGTTTACAGAGTAGGTAAATAAAAAATGTTTATCAAATCTAAAATTAAAAGCTTCAGGCTCTTATCTTTCTACTTGTTTTTCATATTTCATATTAATTCAAAATTTAATGTCCCAGGCCATTTTATTTGCTATTGCATGGGCATTTTATAGTCCAGATGCATGCATTCAACATTAATGGAAGCCTTTTCATCTTTAGAACTTTGGACAAATATTAACCAGCCTTTAGGCAATGACTGTTCTTAGGTTACAAGAAACCCTTGTCCTCTAGATTCCAACCAAGTTAAAAATATGAGTGACTCACTCTCAAACAAACCCTCTGTTTCTCATCTGCATAAAAAAAGAAAGGAAAAGAAAGAGAGATCAAAACAGTGGTCTTATTTACAAGCCCGAAAGAACAGAAAATATTAGTCTGTAATTAATAGCATGGCTGGTTGCATGAAGATAATTTTAGAAGACCTATTTACTTGAAATCATAAGTACAGTACAGAAATTTCTAAGTCAAGGGTGGTATAGTGCCTGTGTACCTGTTGTTACCAACAAACATAACAGAAACAATTTGAGCTGCAAATAATCTGTGTTTGTAAAATGGTAAAAATCAGTAGGTGAAACTTTTAAAAGCTTGGAGATCGGTTCTATCATTCTTAATATCTGCAGAGTAATTTATAGAAGATTACTGACAACTGAGTGACTGCTTAACTAGGGTGGAGCACTGCTGCTTTTTATGCTGCAGAAACATATATTTACTGTAAGAACACAACCAGGTTACCACTTGCAGGAAATATTAATCCATAGATAATGGATTAATAAACATTGCTATGGACCTTTCTACACTTCAACCTTTTCTTCCCCCAAACCTGAAACAGTTTAGAACAAATTCACAAACAAATTCACAACAAATTGTTTTTAACTATAGCCCTTAAAATGGTGAAGCCCAAAAGCAAGGTTCCACCACATCTCCCATCAACATTCATGTAAATCATCTACCAGTTATAGTAAACATCAACACTTTATTCAGAATTGCCATCTGGGCACCAAGATGCTAACTGTTCAAATAAAACAAACAATTAAATGATAACAGTAAGAATAAATAGCTTAAGAGGGACTGGATAGGAAAGTGAACTTGCATGGACAGAGGACTTGTGTGGCAGGACTTGTGAGTTTCTTTTAAAATTCTAATCATGAACCTTCCTGTGGAAGGTTTAAAAAAGGGTTTTTTAAAAAAACAGTTTGTGATGATTAGCCCTGTCTAGCAGGGCAGGGCTATTGAACCATCTCTTCATGTTTTGGGGAGCAGTTGCTGGTGACACAGAATTCATGTTTTTTTGGGATGGGGGGAAGGACAATACGACATTCACCAGCCACAATCCCAAATTAACCATGTGTTGAGATGTGTGAGGGCAGTTGCTAAGGCACAATAAGAACAGCATTCTTTTTTAATACCAACAAGTTTTCTTCCAACCTCTAGAATAGGAGGAAAGTTGTATAGATGAGCCATTGGACTTCAGTAATATAAAACAAAAAAGAATGGATCAACAGAATTAAGTATTTTCCTGTTGGGGTCCAGAGGGATATGGGGGGTGGGGTAAATCAAGGAAACAAAAATTACACACGATTCAGTAAAGAATGAACAAAAACTTGGAAACCGCCAAAGGAATTCCCAGAAGTATGTATGTATGTATGTATTCCAAAAATTTAACTACCTGTTCTGTGGGCGTGGCTTGGTAGGCATGGCAGGGGAAGGACACTGTAAAATCTCCATTCTCTCCCCATTCCTAGGAGAAGGTTACTACAAAATCCCCATTCCCTCCCCACCCCACTAACCTGCTTTCCAGCTCTGTTCTCCTGTGCAGGGCAACAAAAGAAGATCCAATCGATCAGCTGGGACTCGGGAGACAGAGAATAGATGGGGGTGAGGCCACTCAGAGTTGGTTTTTGCTGGTTCTCTGAACTACTCAAAATTTTCTCTGCTGGTTCTCCAGAACTGGTTAGAACCTGCTGAATACCACTTCTGGTATGTATATATGTTCAATGTCTACATCAAAGATTCTGGATGGCTTACAATTCAGTAAATATATTACAATTAAAAAGACATTTTAAAACAATAAATACAGTAAACAGTAAAAAAAAAACAGTAAAAACATAAAATTCAACATACACAAAGCAAACTTTTCAGCCAGTTAGCCATATAGCCAGGAAATGAAGCCCTTGACACAAGCTGTGCCCAGGCTTGGAAATGTAGCCAAATTTTTAGAGCCTTATGAAGGGCTAACATCATTAGGACCATTCTGATCTCTGAAGGGGGGTATTCCGTAGAGCATGAGCCACGATGAAAAAAGCTTGCCTTCTGGTTTTGACCAGACAATTTCTTTGGCTGATGGGATCTGCTTAACCTAGATGGCTGTTGAAAAAAAGGCAATTCTTCAGGTACCTCTGTCCCAAGCCATGTAGGACTTTATAGGTGACCGCCAGCACCTTGAATTACATCAGGAAATACACTAGTAATCAGTGCAGCTCACACAGAAGTGGTGCTATGCGTGCTGTATATCTGGCACCAACATACTGTACCAGCTGGAGTTTCCAAATGATCTTCAAGAACAGCTCTATATAGAGTGTGTTACAATAGTATAACCTGGAGGTTGCAAGGGTATAAGTTACTGTGACCAGGTATAGTCCAGGTATAGGTGCAACTGATGGACCAACTGAGGTGTGCAAAGGCCTCTTTGAGCAGGAGCCATAAGTCCAGGAGGATCCCCCAGATTGAACATTGGGTCTGTTTGGGACAGTGCAATCCCATGCAGAATTAGAAATGGCATTTATAGTGACTTCATTCACGCAGAATCTCTGAATGACTTGAAAAGCTTATTTATGGGTTTCTTGCCACCTGAGCTGAGTTGTCATTTATAAGATAAGCTATGAGTGGAGTCCCTTTCTTTGTCTTCTGTTTATGTCTAATGTCTCTTCCATTGATTTCCCAGGCCTCCAACAATATGTCAGATTTATTTCTTTGTTAGAACAGACCAATGTGATTTCAATCATATGTTAACAAAAGAAAAGTCTGATCTTGTCAGTTCGTCTACTTCTGTTATGTCCCTTACCCATAGTTCCATTTGATTCTATCAAAACCAAGTTGGTGATGAATATAAGAATTTGTTTGCACAACAAATAGTGCAAAACTAGACAGAACCTGTGCAAATGATCCCAAGCCCTTTGCCTTCCATTTTGTAAATGGGAGAGAATAGAGGAACACATATATGAAGCAAGAATGAATACCACCACTATTCATGTGACCATTACCTGCTTTATATGTGTACTATTAAGGTAAAGTTTAAAGACAGAGATTCTTCTCCTGGATTGGCTGTGGATAAATCTGGCATGTTCAACAGAAATAACCTTTACAGACTTATTGCTCAACCACTGCATGATTTAATTGCTAGTCAGGTGAATTGAAACTATTGGTTGTTTAAGGTTTTGCATACAATGCCAGAGATACAGTTTATATCATTTTTTTAGAAACAGAAGTGTATTCCTCCCTTTGGACTAACATTGGCAATACTGTCAGCATATTTAATAACAAGAAAAAGATCAAATTTGTTTTAAGGTAGAAGGTCATTCATAGGCCAGCATGTTTTAGCAATCCAATATTTATTAAACTTTTATGGGCATGGAATATAAACAATATTTTTATGAGAGACATTGGGATGCCACCCTAAGAGGAGGAGGGAGGAGATTTAAGAGACTAATGAAAGACAACATATTTTAATAATATCCTTGATTTTCTATAATATTTCTAATATTAGAAATATAAGAAATAATATTTCTTAACAGAATGTATTAGCCTTGCATATGATGACATCTTTCAGTACAGATATTCCTCAACTTTTGATTAAAATTTATTAAAGAGTAGCAATGTATTCAGGCTGTTTTGGTAATTGCTGAAAATTCCCTTTCACAAAGATATGTTGAAGGAAAAAATATTATCGGTAGGATCTACAATGCTTTTTCACTTGAATGGTTGCAGGAACTGGGTATGCCTAGGCCCTAGTGTAACAAACAGAAGGTCTAGGAGTGACATGGTAGCATGTCACAGAGAGGAGGTGGTTAACCTATTCTCCAAAGCACCTGAGGCCAGGACAAGAAATAATGGATGGAAGCTTATCAAAGAGCAATCAACCTCTCTTTGGATTAAGGAGAATTTTCCTGTCAGTGAGAAAAATTAATCAGAGGAACTCCAGAAGTTGTGAGTGCTCCATCAACTGGAAGTTTTTATGAAGAGGTTGGACAGCCTTTTGACTGAAATTTTATAGAGTCTGCTGTTTGAGCAAGAGGGTTGGACTAGAAGATCTCCAAGGTCCATTCCAACTCTGTAATTCTGTAATCCTTGTGCACTTTCTTCAAAAATTCTTTTAGTGTTACTATTTCAGTTGCTTCAGTTGTAATATGGGTAGGAAATTTGGTTGATTAGCAAAAGAGAATGGGTCTCAAACCCCCTTCTCTTTAACCTTAGGAACAAATTTCTGGTACAAGTTTTTCTACTCATTCTGGGAGGTATCAGGAGTTGAACTTAGACCTTCTGCCCATAAAGCAACATGCTTTAGTGTTGAACTATAGCACCTCTGCTATTTCTATCTCACTTTGTAGTCCAATTACTAATTACAGCTCAGTGCAATAAACCAATTCCACAGAAGTCTAGGATTGCCAAGTACAATTAAAGTGTCGTCAAGAAATATGAGATTGAAAGTGGATTTCAGAGTAACTGTTTTTGCAGCCTTAACTCAGAAATGGCAATATTATCTCAAGAAGGCTTTTTAAAAGTCAGCAAATATAACTAACTGAACCCTTTAACCACTGCTGAATATGATTTGTTGTGTCTGGACGTTTAGGAAACAAGATGTCTCCTGCTTTCATTCGATTGGACATGGTGTTACATAAGCAACATTTTAACATAGAATGTATACCATTGTGAAAGATTTTATCAAATTGATTTTTTAAAAAAGAGTTATTTTTGAAGCAAATATAAAAATAACTACTTCTTTCATCCTTTTCATTAAAAAAAAAGCCAAGAAAGATCTGATTATGTCTTGCTCTTAGATCAAACCTAACATATGCTCCAATTCAGAAATAATCTAAGACTTAATCCACACAGAGTAGAGTTGACACTTTATTCTGATTAAATTACTATTTAAACAGAGTAGCTGAAATTAGGTTCATGTATATTTTGTTCTGTATAACTTGGAAGGTTCCAAGTAGTCTTTTCTGATTGGCCAGAAAGGCCAGTAATGGATTGGTTCATT
>BHFT01011145.1:0-28731 GCA_004320025.1 Laticauda laticaudata
TCTTTTGTTTATAACAGATGTCCATTCAGGACTTGCTAAATTACACATAGAGATGGCTATTTTGTAATAGTTTTCTTCCATTCAAAGACCCAAAGTCATTGTCTTTGAAAAATATCACTTTAGCAAAGAGGTCATTTCCTCTTTGCATTAGCTTCTGTTTGTAAGTTTGTGGTTAGCTATCTTCACGGGCAGAACACTTTACAACAGCACGATAGGCTCATTTCATTGCTTTATCCCTAAAATATTCTTGACCTCTTTTACAAAGTAATGCCACCGAATGTATTTTAGGGGTTATGAATTATGAAGTCAGTCTGTCAGAGCATAAGAACTGCCTTCTCAAAAGCTAGGGCAAGGTTTGCATCATTGGGCATTTGTTGTATGCTTAAATGACTCATACCAATCTGACCTGGATGTAGTCTCTATGCTTGTTGTCCATTTATCTTGGTTGCCAATGCCAGGACAAGGAAAAAGAGCAATTTTATTTTTAACATTTGTACACTTTTGAGAATGAGAAAACAGATATATAACATAATAATGTTGGAAAAGATGTCTGAATTTGGAAGAGCACTTGAGAACATCTTTCTGGAAAGCTTCAAAATTAGATTTAATCTGTAAGATTAAATTAAAAATTTTTTAGTCTAACGAATCTCGCCACAATCTAGATGCTATTTGAATATATAGAATGCCGATTTGAATTTTCCAGCCAGCATGTCCAGATACTGAGGAATTTCTGAGATAATGAATCCCATGTATGAAGGAAATAGAAGTCTTAATAAAGGAAATTTGAAGTTTTTAAAAGAATATAACTTATGGAGATTACCTAAGAAGAAGAGCATGAATGCAGATAAATGCAAAACATATAGTTTCTTTCAACTACCAAATAAGTATGTAAGAAAGTAACCTAAATCTTTTTTACACAGCATTAAAGGTATTATACATTTCAAATATGAGTGGTATATATTCTGTAACGAATCACTCTCACCCAATTAAAAGACTGTCAATTGATTGTATGTCTAGAATTCCAGAAAGTACTAAGGAATCATAAATGTAAACCATATTCATCTAAATTTCTAGGTGTTATAGCCACGTCTGTGTCTGACAAAACCGACTTAAGCACTATTGCTTCTAGTAGTGATTAGTCAAACAAACATTCATCCTCTGTTGTAATCACTAGGATCTAAAATAGAAAATATTAAAATCTCTATGTTAATTTTTAAATAGATATATACATGCAATGATAGATATTTTTAAAAAGGAGCATTTAGGCTTTTTTTTAAAAAAATGACTAAGGTATGAAGCAATTGTAATGTAAACAATATGAAATGAAAAAATTCCAGGTGGAATGTCCCAATTAACCTGTCCTCTAATATTTCGTTCCATGATACTAATAATGAATAAATTGACTATATGACCGAGTGTTGAATATAACAGTGATTGCGATTACGATCCAGACAATCCAAATTTGGTTGACTTACTATTGAAAAAATTAAATGAATATTTCACAATTTGACAGAAAGTTAATAGCCACTAAACAATACAAGTGGTTTTTGGTTTAGTTTTAATGTAACATAAAAAAGATAGTATTGGGTTTACAACATAGTTTGTGAGTTTGTTTTTGTGAGAACCAGGAACAATTATAATTTGTTCATGAAAAACCTAGGGAAACATATCATGAAACTTGCTTGGAAACTCAATTTCAACTCTAGTATTGAATTTGATGAGAAAATATCCTGATGATTATACACTATTATTATACTGGACGTGTTCCATGGGCCATTTGGCTACTTTGGTAACTGAACCAAAAATCTTGCTAAAACAATCCCCTTATTTTCCTGTAATATCATGCATTAAACTTTAAATTGCAAGCTATTTTCATTCAAGGACAGTTGTTTAAGAACCTATTCAAATTATTTTGTGTTTTATGTTTTTTGGTTGTTTGTATATGATTTGTTTGTTAAAAATTAATGTAATTCTTTATAAAAAAAAAAACATTAACTAGGCTGTGGATTTGTCTGGGGCTAAATATAAGAATTCCAACCCAGAGGCACTGGGTTTGCTCTTCACCTTTCCTTTGTGTGCAGATATGACAGAGAAGAAAAAAGGGCATTATGAAAGGGGAAAGAGAGGGGTTCAGGCAGAATGATGACAGGCTGTGGGATCTTAGTCACTTTCTACAATCTACTAACCCAATGGAAAGTTGCCTTTAGAAGTTGTGATGCTTCATCAATGAAGGCTTTCAATAAAGAGACTGGACAACCATTTGCTGAAATTGATTATGGGCAGGGTACTCAGACTTTTAAAAAAACCAGGGGGGGCAACTCACAGTTACCTCAGACGTGTTGGGTGGTCGATGGTAAGGTGGACGTGACTGGGTGGGCATGACCCAATTAGCGTCGAATTAAAACCAATAACAACAATTTAAATTTAATTATTTTTGCTCCTGGGTTTTTAAACATGTGCTTTTGTTTGCATGTTGCTCTTTTGGTTTGACTTTTCTTTTTATTAGATTGTTTTTTGAAGTTGTTTAGGAATCTAGTAGTCCAGCTTTCAGGAAAGCTCATTGTTTGCAGCAATTTTCAGTTATAATCAGCACATCCTCTCTTCTCCCTCCTTTCCTTCTTTCCCTCGTCTCTCTCTTTCCTCTCTCTCCTCCCCCACTTTTCCTCCCTCCCCCTCTCTGTTTCTCTCTTGTCCCTGAGAGGACATAGGAACCCAGGAACTGGTTGTCGGGGTGGTAGGAATCTGACAATCCGAGTGTCTGACAGCTGCGTTGCTGAAGATCAGCTGGCTGGCGGGGAGGCAGAGCAATTCCCTCCAAAGGAGCAGATCTCTTTCACTTGAAACTGAAGACTTAGTCAGGTTGTAGATTGTCGACATGGCAGCCCCTCGTCTCAACTTTCAAGTCCTGCTGCAGAACTCTGTGGGCTGTGCAGAGTCCCTGGAGGTCTCTGTGTACTCCATCTTTGGACTCTTTTTCCTCCAGAGATTCCTGCTGGCCAAAAATATCCCATTTTTGGCATCCCTGTTTTCGTAGTACGTCACTTTGCCCTTGCCTTCCATTCCATCTTGTGGGGCTCACAAGTAATTCATGCTGCTCATCCAAAGAGTGGGAAGCAGGAGTGGGTTGGGGGGACAATGTGCGTTGAGGCAGACTTATGGTCCTGTGCAGGCTGGATAATGGCTTCGGTGGCCATACCTGGCCTGCGCCCCGGTGGTAGTTTAACGGCACCCCTGAGATAAGGCCTCGCTGCCCAAGTAGAGGATTGGAGCTCAAAGACCTCCAAGGTTCGCCTTCCAACTCGATTATTCTATTGTTCTTGCTTTTACCATCAGCATACACTTCAACCTGATGGTAATATTCAGTCCACACTTATTCATACTATAAAATGATCATAATTGATCAAAATCTAAGATCCTAACTGATATTCCTATATTCTTGAATAACATGATTTCACCACTGATCTCCTTTCCCTGTGAACTAGTCTCAAATATTGGAAGTCCTACCATTATGTTAGACAAGAGCCATGATGGTGCAGTGGTTAAGAATGCAGTACTGCAGGCTAACTTCCTGCTGGCCTGGCTCGGTGCCTGCAAATTTGTCCAAAATTCACAATCTGCAACCAGGCTCAAAGTTACACTCAAGCCTTCCGTCCTTTCTGAGGAGGGCAAAACCTCAGGGCCCAGATTGTTGGCGGCAATATGCTGACTCTGTAAAAAACCGCTTAGAGATGGCTGTAAAAAGCACCTGTCGGTACAAAGTGTAAGTGTATTGCTAACCATGTCCTGTCCTTTGTTAGATCACAACCCAGTTTCCTTCATATGTTTTTAAGCTTCCTGGCCCCTAATTCATCTTTGTTCCTCTCTATTTTTCTTCAATTTTTATTTTTTAAAAAATTTTTCTTATCTTCTTAAAAAATCTCTCCCTTTATAAACAAAAGAATATTTTAAAGAATGCTGAGAAAGTCAAACTCATGCAGAACGGATCTCACAAGCTCATCTCGCTGAGGGTACGAGATATTCTATGATAGATCATTCTTATCAAACATAACAGTGCCGGGTACCAATAGCAATTATTTTCGCATCTCTGACACTTGGTAAAACACACTTTGCAGCGATCTTGCGAGGCAAGCAAGATGGTACGCCCTTGCAACGGCAAGACTAGTACGTCTTCCTACTTTCACTCGATTCGCGCATTATTCCTATAGCTTAAGACTTGTCTTTTAACACGACCGGGGGCCTGTCATCCTATACCTCCTAGCTATAGTGGTTTCCTAAACCTTTCTCCTTTACCCACACCGATTCCGTCTTAAATACCTTTGGGGCCCATGGACCCCAGGCCACTGGACCACCCCAAACACTTAAAATCATAACATTCTTAAAACGGACCCTTATCGTGATGACATCTAACCCCACTAACCAAGTCACAGCGGACTCCCCACGTTGTAGAACCACGCTGCGCCTCAGTACCACGCATAAATACACACACCTTTTCTAGCCATACATAAGTTTGAACAGCCAAATAAATAAACAACAACAACAAATTTCCATAAATATAGACATTCACCAGGACTAAGATTTTACGAAGAACCAGTCTTTGTTCTAAAAAACAAAGTTCTTTTCTCCCCAGACACATGGATGATCCAAAGGCCACTTCCCTTTTCATATCAGAATATCTGGTTTTCCTCAGTTCCAAATAGTTAAGAAGAACCCCTCCTTCCTGACATAGTGATTTAATTATTACGACTGATGAGCCCGCGGGAAACAATTCAGTTTCCAACAAAAATTACTGACAAACAAAATCCCAGAAATGCTACACAGCAAAAAGATAGATTCATTTCAGACTTCTTCTACACAGCATTAAAAATGACGTCTTGAGAGACATTAATTATATCCTCTCGTATATGTACCCACAATCCATTTAAAGGCGGAACCATAAACTTTAAAACTAATTGTTACTTTTTGTTGGCCTTTCCTCCTTTCACCCGTTCTTCTATTTAAATTATGCAACACAAACCTGCCCACCATCTATACACAAAACCGCACATACCTCCATAGCTCTATGTCCTCCTTAATTGCCTACTGTTTTTACCACGAAGAGTCTATAAGCTGTCAGGACTCGTTGCTGCGAAAAGATTAATCGCACAGATATACTAGAAATTCTTATTGCAGACAAGTTGCTGATCAGCATCAGATGCCTGCATCTCTCATGATATTTTGCATGATACGTCTAAGGTCTCTCGTGAAAATTATAAAAATTAACAAGTGCCAAGGAAGAGAATAAATTTTTCATAATACTGCGAAAATGGAAAATCATGCACTTATGCAAACATTTATTTACAATTTCAAGATCTACTTATAAAAAGTATCCTTGAACAATGCCCTACTTTTAACGCTTGCACATTAATTTATCAATCATGGCAACATAATAGTAATTCATCCTCAGTGCAATAGTGCCGACCAAGGTCAGTCCCAGATAACTACAATTATCAAAGCTCCTACATCTGCCAATTCAGCAATGCCACACAGCCAGACCTTATTCATATGCCTTGCATAGTCGCTCTTAATAGCTCTCCTAAACTGGTCCTATCAGAGTTCAGTGTTATCTGCTCCTCACAAATCTGGCTCCTTTAACCTTTGAACTCCAATCTTGGAAGGACTGGACCAGCGATGACGTCAACCTTAACCTGGTGACCCGGTGAGGTGCAACTTCCACGCCTGCCAACTACCGCGCGCGCATTCTAACACTGCTGCTACCATGCTCCCATTACAATTTCCAATTAAACAGCAATGAACTAGAAAAGCAGGTAAGCCATAAGCAATGAACTTACTGTGCTATAATCACTGCTATAAGTCACTGCATAAGGTCAATTAATTTCTTCAGCCAGCTTCTTTCCATCCCATCCACAAAGCTAAATATAATGATACATGGCCTACCCAGGGGTGGGATTCAAATTTTACCCGGTTCTGTAGGGTGGCCTTAGTGGTGCGTCATGGCTGGTGTGCTCACTGTTCTTGGCGGGCTGTGGCCCAACCTCCAATATCACCACATTCGAGGCATGCACTCTCGCTTGCTAGCCTCTCAAGAATGTGGGCCGATGCTGCAAGACCAGATTCTTGAAGTTGTTGAAAAACATGGTCACAAGTCCACTTTTCTTCGAGTCCACTTCGCTAAACTGATGAAATGTCACTCCACACCACCAGCAAAAACGACCTACGCAGCAACGGAGAGGGAACAAAAACCTCAGCAGCATCGTTCCGAGCACAGAAGTTTACATCCTGCCAACGGAATGTAATAAGGATTCGGCAGAGGCAGTTTCTGTAAAGCCCAAGCACCAGAATGTTTCGCTTCCTGCCTCCCTATAGAGATTAGGCCGGTAATCTTCTTCCTCACAACCGGTTGCCTCCAACACTGTTGGGAATATTAACAACCATTCTAGCGAGTTAGGTGTGACACTGGGTAGAACTCCCCACCCCTGATGACCCCCCTCTACGCTAATACCAATTATTCTCTTTCACGTCAGCAGGCGCTATTTTTCCACAGTGCAAAACCAAACAAATAAGTAATAACGAAACATGGTGCACCATAGTCATTATAATGAAAGAAAATCCCAACTCATATTTATTCTTACAACAAGCTACCATTGACTAAAACAATTTCTCACGTTGCTCCAGTTTTTTTTTTTTATCATATCCCACCATTAAACATACATTTGTAAGGGGAATTAGCACACACAACAACATTATATATCGTACCTTCTGTAATGTCTCTTTGCAATTTTAAAAAAATTAATCCCACAAGATCACTTTAAAGTGATATAACAGCTTATATTTGTAATCCATGCATAGTTCCATTTAAGATAACGAATAACTCTCATTTAATGAAGAACGGACAATAAATGTTACATATTAAAAAGCGATTTTTTTACAAAACGACGCTTTCAGTACAGGAACCCATTCCACTGGCCTCAAGCGCATGTATTCGACCTATGACCTGACAATCGTGAGGAATTTTAAATCCCTGAAAAGATTATTTCGAAATTTATTCAAATAATAATCGTTAGAGAGTTTTAAAACAAACTGAAAAAAGTATGCCATTTGGTTTCATGTGGTAGCAAGGTATTTCCACATGATAAGACTCAGATTTATGAACAGCAGATAGATTTTTCAAAATGAGAAATCTTAGAATAAACTATAAAAAATGGAATTTTCAATTAGTCAGAACTGTCGTTAGTTTATAGCAGAGGTGATCTGACGGTGCTTAGAAAGTCATTCCTTCTAAATCTGTCAGTCTTTACAAGTCGTGCAAGAGGTTGAGCTCTTCGTTCGTGCCGAGCAGCGAACCGCAAAACACAACCAATTACTTCTGCTTTAGTCACAACCCTCTGAATCCCCAGTCACCCAGTATATAGACAGCTGTTAACGCATACAAGAAATCAGTTACTTCAAAACATGCACACAATAGTCCAGGGCATTACTTTATTCCTAGTAAACAGAAAAGACTCTAATGCGAATTTCGAACTTCTGGACAGGTAAAACCAAATCGCAAGATCAATATCCTCTTCGCTCAGGTGCTCCCTGAGTAATAGCACTATTGATTGGCATTCACAGCGGTACCAATTGTATAACAATCAAAAGCTAATCGATAATGACAACCTTCCTTCTATCATATAAGCATTGTTCTCTCTCTAGCTGTCAATAATTGTCTGTGAGAATCATACAACTAGTGCTGAAAACATTTGTAGCCATGTTTACTCAATGATAACTTGGTGATACTACATCAGGATGCGTGAAAAGGCTATGCTGAGGGAAATATTACTAAATACATGATGTAAGAGTACATAAACACAACTACAACTCCTGCGGAGTTCCCAAACAGGCAACTAACTAATAAAGCTTGTGCACCGTGATTCACATTTACTAAAGCTACAAAGCATGCAATTCAGAGTAAATGTTGGGGGCCTGAGTGCACCTGCATACCTCTTTAAATCACAAAATGCAATCGATGGCATCTGTTCCTCCCGAAAGAAAGTATGTGAGACTGGGTCCAAAACAACTACTATTTTATTTAAACTCACAAGGCAAAGATACGGAAAATAGCCCAAGCCGCAGCACCCTTTATATAGTGGCTTTCCTGCGGCTTGTGGCCATACACTCATTACTGTTCCTGCCATTGGTGGCTTCCCCGGATTGGTTCTGAACAAACAATTCCATAAGGTGGCCTTGTTCAGCCAATGCAGACGAGAGGACTTGCGAACCTAACCCAAGTTCCATACAGAACCCACCCCTCCCCTCTTATTTAGTTCCACTACATGGGTGATGTATCGGCAGCAGAAGTAGGGCTGTTTTCTAGTCCTGGTGACCGTGCCAGCCCTCCAAGTCTCCGGCGGTGTTTCTTACAGTTTCAGACAGGATTCGCTGCTCTCTCGTCCTCCTCCATAGAACCCCACTGGAAGCGGTAGAGTTCAGCCTTGCCCGTCCTGGCCTGGGTTTCTGGGCCAAGTTGACGATGGGTCGCCGCCTCCCTCCTGGTTTGACGGATTGGTGAGCTGGCCTGGCGCCACTCTTCAGGAAGGCCTCCCTTCATCTCCTCACTACTCCCTGAACTTCCTTTCTTGGGTTCATCTTCAACCGTGAAGTTCCCTCTTTTTGTTTGGTTAGATTGTTCCTTTTGGCTTAGTTTGTTGTCTTGTTCAGGGAGGTTCATCTCTCCTCCTTCTTATTTATTGTACTTCTCCCCCCCCCAACTTGGTTGTCTTTAAAGCCGGTCACCTTTCATTTTGATTCTGTTGGTGTTTTTTCCGTTTAGACGGTTTGTGGGAGAACACCAAGCTGGTCTATGCTGCCGCTTCTCAGTCCCCCCTACCGTCGTCGTAAAGAACTAGTCCCGGTAGGACCGGCGGTGTTATTTGGGGTGACCTGGTGACTGAAAGCACAACGGGTCCCCGGTGGGTATTCTTTGCATACGACCAGGTGGGCAGATTTTCAAACCCTTTGTACCGGTCTATTTCCTGAGCGAATCGGGGGGTTCTGTCCAGGTGTAAGTGGCGTGCAACTCTCGTCCATGGTGAGGAGCGTTAGTTTCCTAACCCTTAGAAGTTCTGCTGGCTTTTATTGGTTGGTGCTAGGAATATGCTCGCAAGCGTTAGTACGTGTGCTTAGTTTGTCCTGCACGTCCCCTTGTCGCATTCTCTCTCAGTCCCTCTTTAATGTACCGAACCCATGCGTTCAAGCCCTGCTGTTAGGCAGCCGGGATGGGGCAGGTGCAATTAAGGCATGTCGGATCTACCCCTGGGCAGCCAGACTACTTGTCCTTGAATTGCAAGGCTGTTAAAATTGGGGCCCATTATCCTGAACACAGTATATTAGGTTAGCCCAACTGTGTCGCAAATAAGTTTGTCTTAGCTGTATTACATTTCCAGCTTTCGCTGATTGTGGAAGCCATGAGAAATGACTTCCAACCAGTTCGAGTATGTTATCAACCATATCAACAAAAGTGTTTTCCCTTCGTGCTGGCCCAGCGAAGTCAATAGTGTTACTCTAGACATGGACCCCGGCGGAGTTATCCCAGTCTCTTATGGTGCCTGTGGGGGGGAGGGGTAGCCTCAGATTTTTGACAGTCATGGCATGTGCCACCCATCGTTCAATGTCCTTGTCCAGCCCTGCCGACCAGACGTAAACTCCTGGCCAGGCTATCCATTTTGGAATGCCCGGGTGCAGAAATGTCTTCCTGAGAGACCTGCTCAAGAATCACCATCCCTGTACCCATAAAATGCAACCCCTTTTCTCATGGACAGATTCGGAGTCTGTCTGGTACACGGAATGGTTGAAAAGTCCTCAGTTTTTTTCTTCCTCTTGCCAGCCCTTTACCTCACCCAGTTCGATATGCGTGCCTGTCAAAGGTCTTGGCTCGTCGGCCCTCTGTAGACGTCCTTCTGCAGTCAGTGTAGCTTGGGCAGTTTCTCAAGAGCGAGTGTGGAGGGGTTGGAGCAGGTCGTCTTCTGTGACAGTGGCAGTGGGAAACGGTCAGCATGGGCGTGTGTGATGGCTTTGCTGGGGCGTGGCAAACAGCGTATAGGAGTAGGCAGCGAGGAATTCCAGACCACCTTATCATTCTAGGTGCACAGAATGTTTGGGGTTGGGCTTGTTGCCGCCTAGGGATTCCAAGGAAGCGGGTTTGATCGAATTATATAGACAAAAATTCGACAGTAAAGGATACTCATGGAATACTTTTGACTCCGGTGATGATTCCGAGGTTTCCTCTTGATCGAGATTGACTGTATTGTGTTCCGACTTCGGAGAACGTCTTGGAGTAAAAAGGCGACCGTGCCTCTCTGCCATTCTGGTAGGCCTGGGTGCCAGGATGCGCGTGACCCCAAAGGCGGGCATTACAGGTGACCTGTTCAAAAGGCAGGGTATGCTAATACTGGATGAACGAACGACAGTGTCTGACGTTTTAATTAGGTCCTTGATACCTGGGGAATGCTTCGATTCCTGGTGGCCCCATGTCAAGTGGTGTTTTATCATAAACAGTCTATGTAAGGGCTTCTATGCTGCCTCTCAGGGCCACGAACCCCGTGTCCACAACATTTATCGAGGCTAGGAATGCTGAAGGTCGGTTTTGTTCCTGGGCCTGGGACACGTCTTTTGATAGCCTTCACTTTTTGTTTCGGGTGGGGTGGATGCCTTGTTCAGTCGATTAAATAGCCAAAAACTCGACCGATTAGTCGGCTAATTCCCACACTACCTGCCGCTTTTGACTTTTGAGCCTGATATTCCTAATCTTGTTAAGAACTTCTCTAATGCTTGGGTCTCTAGCGGCTGCCATATTATTTGCTGAGGACCAGGTACATCATCGAAGTAGGGATGGACACCTTTGGATTCCGTTCTAGCCAGGTGTTCATGAGGCTTTGGACATGCCTTGGGGCAACCGGCTAACACCGAACAGGAGGCTGTTACCCACTGAATGCCCCTCTATGTGTTAACAAGGAGTCTGCACCCTCTGCCATAATGGGTTATCAATGGGAAGTTATTGAATAGGCCTATGTGAGCGTCAAGCTTCGCAAAAATTTTCATCCCCCTAGCAGTGCAGGTAATGTTGCACTACCGGCACTGGGCACTGCGCTTTGTTGGAGCGCATGGTTCAGGGTGCCTATAGATAGTCTCTGCGATGCGCACTGTGACCATCATGCTTCCACTGGTGTGATGATAGGTTGTGTCCCACCTGGCATGGTCGATTGCTCTAAAACCCTTTTGGAGCTGTTAATTATTCAGTTGTTCCGGTTCAATTCTTTGTTTAAACGCGAATGGGAAGCGCGTCTGGCCTTTAAACGGATGGGTGCTATTTTTGGTCTAGGCTAAATGAGATTGAGTTCCCTGTGTACTTGCTAGAGTCCCTCGAAAACATCTTGCGAATTCTTGGAGCAGCTCCTTCCTCCCAGTTGGTTTTAAGCGATTGCAGTTGATCCCGGGTCATCCCAATTCCAGGGCATTGAACCATTCAATCCCTAGCAGGCTAGGGGCTGGGTCACGTCAGGAACAATGGTTAGAGGCAGATACTTTGCATGGTTTTAACTGACTAAAAATGTCCACGGACCTTACTTCGCTGAATCGATTTCCCTGATAGTCCTTTTAGGCACTACTCTTGTTTCAAATGTTTGTAGTCAGGCGCCGGATGGCTATTCCAGGAACCATAAGATAGAGAATGACCCTGAGTCGAACTTCTCCATTCTCGGGGGCCAGGGTCATCCCCTCGATTTCTCACCTCTATCCGAACCTTCGTTCACTCACCGCCCTGGCGAATTGCCGAATGGTGACTGTCTGAATGCGTTTCTTCCCTGATCCTGGTTTCTCTTGTTACGGTTCCCTCTACTGCCGGCTTGTTCTTTCTGTCAGGTCTGGAGGAGGTCTGCCACATCTTCTTTGGACTATAAGCTCTTTTTGTTGCAGCAGACCCTGTTCACATGTGCCCCCTCTGTATTTACAAGCCGGCATCATTTGTGTATAGAGACACCTGCCACATTCAGGCCTCGCCGGGTGATTTTCCTCTCGCAGGCCCGCACAATTGACAATTCCTGCCGCATTATTTCCTCCTATCACCTTTTCGCACCATTTTTTATCTGAATGAGTCTCGTCGTCATCCTCCGGTATCATTTCTGGGAATTTGTCTTAGTTGTCGGGTGTCCGGCTGTGGTCTGTGTTCCCTCTGCCCTTCTCTCTGCCCTTGGATTGGGTTGGCAGCGTCTGGAATTGCGTTCATTTGCCGCATGGTGGCTGCTGACTTCTTTGCTGCTTTGGTGGTGATTGCTCTGCAATGGCCATTGGCCACGGTACTACGTTTTGGCCGATCGTCAGAGACAGATGATGCCTACTGAGCGGTAGCTGTCCTTCAGGGCTGAGGACCAGTGGTCCTCATTGCCCTCGTCCATGTTCTGGAAACTCAACAGGCTCACTCCAATGTGTCTCAAGGCCATTGCAAGAGCGCAAACCACCACCAAAACAGCATAAGGAAGGTCAGCAGCCACCATGCCGGCACGTCGCACACATCTGTCATCAAATTCCTATATACAACTCGGCGATACCTCCGCCCTAAGACCACTCAATCCGAGTCGAGAGAGAAGGCAGAAGGAAACAGGAACCACAGCGACACCCAACAACTAAAGACATTTCAAATCCCAGAATGATAACGGAGATGACGACGAGACCTCCATTCAGATAATAAAATGGTCGCGAAATGAGGAGAAATCGGCAGGAATTTTCAAATGTGCGGGCTGCAAGAGGAAATCACCCGCCGAGGCTGAATTGCAGGTTCCTCAACACAATATGCCGGGCTTCTCTAATAAGAGGGGCACATGAAAGGGTCGTGCTGCAACAAAAAAAGCTATAAGTCCAACAAAGATGTGGCAGCACCCCCTCCAGAAATGAAGGAAAGACAAGGCCGGCAAGTAGAGGGAACACGTAACAAGAGAACCTAGTTGATAGGGGAAGAAACGCATCCAGACACACACCATCAGCCAATGCCAGGGCGGTGAGTGGAAAGAAGGTATCGGATAGGTGAGAATCGATAGGGGAGAGACCCTGCGAGATCAGGAAGTCGACTCAGGGTCATTCCTATCTTATGGTATCCTGAATACACTCCGCGCCTATGATACCAAACAGTTAAACAAAGAAGTGAGTGCTTAAAAAGGAACTATCAGGGACAAAATCGAATTTCCAGCAGTAGGCCTTGGGAACATGTTCTAGTTCACAATTTAAAGAAAACCATGTGCCAAAAATCTCTGCCTCTAAACCATTGTTGACCAGTGACCGCCCTAGGCCTGCATAGGGATTGATGGGTTCAGCCCTGGGGAATTGGGGATGACCGGGCGATCAACTGCATCGCTACAATACAACTGTGGAGGGAGAGCCTGACCTCTCCCAAGGAATTCCCAAGATTGTTTTCGACGGACTCTAGCAAGTACAAGGGAATCCCAATTTCATTTAGCCTGACCCAAAAAATAGCACCCATCCGTTTAAAGCAGGACGCTTCCCTATTCGCGTTTTAAAACCAAAAATTGACGAAACAACTGAATAAATTAAACACTCAAGGGTTTACGAGCCAATCGACCAATGCCAGGTGGGAAACACCTATCACACACCAGTTTGTAAGCCAGGATGGGTAGTGCGACATCTGCAGAGACTATAAGGCAACCCTTGAACCATGCGCTTCAACAAAGCGTATGCCCCCAGTCCGGTAGTGCAACATTTACTCACTCGCATAGGGGGATGAAAAATTTTTGCAAGCGCTGACACTCACATTAGGCCTATCAATAACTTCCCATTGAATCCCACTAATATGCAGACGGTGCAGGACTACTGTAACACATTTAGAGGGCATTCAGTGTAAGCGCCTCTGTCTTCGGTGTTAGCGTTGCCCCAGGCATTTCCAAAGCCATCATGGAACACCTGCTAACGGAAGCCAAAGGTTGTCATCCCCTACTTCGTCATGATGCTACTGGTCTCAGCAAAAATGCCACCAGCTAGAGACCAGACTTAGAGAAGTTTAACAAAGAGGATAAGGAAATCAGGCCTTCAAAGTCAAAGGGGAAAAGTGTTGATATTAGCACTAACGGTCGAGTTCTTTGGCTATTTTATCGATGCAACAAGGATTCCACCCCACCGAAAAAAAGTGGAAGGCTATCAAGCTTCCAGGCCCAGGAACAAAACCACCCTTCTCAAGCATTCCTAGGGCCTCATTAAAATTATTTACAAACGTGTTCCTGCCCCATAGAGCAACAATGAGCAGAACCCCTACATTGGACTGTTTAGATTAAAAAAAACACTCTGGACATTGGGGCCATCCAAGGAATAAAGCATATCCAAGTCATCAAGGACCTATAACGTCAGACACTGTCGATCTCATTCCAGTTTAGCCAATACCCCTGCCTTGAGCAGTCACCTGTAATCCTCCCTGGTTGGCTTCAGCGCCATCCTGCAGCCACCAGCTACAGATGGCAAAGAGGCCACGGTCGGCCTTATTACTCCAAGACGTTCTCCCAAGTCGGAACACAGATTACAGTTCAGACTCGATAGAGAAACCCTCGCAATCTAATCACCGGAGTCAAAAGATCCATGCAGTACCTTTACGGTAGAACTTTTTCTATAATAATCGATCACAAGCCCTCTTGGAATCCGGAGCGAGGCAACAAAGCCAACCCCCAAAACATTCTGTCACCTAGATATGACAAGGTGTTGAATTCCTCGCTGCCCTACTCCTATACGCCTGTTTGCACCGACCCAAGCAAAAGCCATCACACACGCCCATGCCCTGAGCAACGTTCCCCACTGCCTGTCACAGAAGACGACCCGCTCCAACCACCTCCACATATTCAGTTTGGAGGACCTGCCCAGAGCTACCACTGACTGGCAGCCGACATCACAAGAGCACAGGCCAAAAGACCCTTGACAGCACGCCATATTGAACTGCGGAGGTAAAGGCTGCCAGAGGAGAACAAAAAACCCTGAGACATTTTCCAACCATTCCGTACCAGACATGACCGAACTGTCCATAGTAAAAGGGGTGCATTTTAGGGTACAGCGGTGTGATTCTAAGCAGCTCTCCAGGAAAGACATTCTGGGATGTATGCACGAGGGACACCCGGGCATAGTCAAAATGAAGCCCTGCAGGAGTTACGATCTGTGGCCAGGCTGGACAAGGCACATTGAACGAGGGTCGGCAACATAGCCATGACTGTCAAAATCCCGAGGCCTACCCCTCCCCCCACCAGGCACCCAATAAGAACTGGGGAAACTCCCCGGAGGTCATGGTCTAGAGTACATATTGACTTCGCTGGGCCAAAGAAGGAAACACGGTTTTGATAGTGTTGATACATTACTCGAACTGGTTGGGAAGTCAATTCTCAATGGCTTCCACAATCACCGAAGACATGTAATGAAAACAGCTAGTACAAACTATTTCGCGACACATGGGCTACTAATATACTTGGTCTTCAGAAACATGGGCCCCAAATTTACAGCCTTGCATGTCAAACATATCTGCTGCCCAGGGTATCGAACATGCCTTAACTGACCTGCCATTCAGCTGCTAACAGCAGGCTGAACGCATGGTTCGGTACATTAACAGAGGGACGGAGAGAGAATGTACCAAGGGGACGTGGCAGGACAAACCTAAAGCCAACTACTAACCGCAGCATATTACCCCTAAGCAACACAACCAATAAACAGCCCAGCAGAACTTCTAATGGGTAGGAAACTACGCTCCCTACCTGGGACAGATTGCACCCCACTTACACCTGGGACAAACCCCCCGATCTCCTCCAGCAAATACCGGTACCATTTTGAAATCGGGCAACCCTAGAGTCTTATGCAAAAAACCTAACGGGGACCCATTGTGGCTTTCCAGTCAACCATCACCCAAATAAAACAAGCCCCCCGTCCTACGACTTACTTTTAGACGACGGTAGGAATGGAACAGCGGCACATAGACCAGCTTTGTTCCACAACCTCAACGACAAAAACACCACAGAAAAAATCAAAAATAAATTACCGACTATAAAAAACAATAAAACAACCAAGTTGGGGGGGGGAGAAGTACAAATAAATAAAAAAGGGAGAGATGAACCTCCCATAACAAGACAACAAACTAAGCAAAAGAACAATCTAACCAAACAAAAAGAGCACTCACAGTTAGATGAACCCCAAGAAAGAAGTTCGGGAGTAGGAGAGTGAAGTGAGGCCTTCCTGGAAGGTGGCAGCCAGGCCAGCTCAACCAATCCGGTCAAACCAGGAGGGAGCGGCGGACCCATCTCAACTGGCCCAAGAAACCCAGGCAGGAGCGGCAAGGCTAACTCACCCTTCCAGGGGGTTCTATGGAGGAGGACGAGAGAAGCAGCAATCCTGTCTGAACTGCTAGAAGACCACGCCGAGACTGAGCTGCACAGGTCAACCAGGACTAGAAAAAGCCCTACCTGCCTGCACGACTACATCACCCATGTTGGACTAAATTAAAGGGGGAGGGGTGTTCTGTATGGAACTTGGTAGGTTCGAAGTCCCTCGTTCTGATTGGCTGAAAAGGCCACTTATGGATTGGTTGATTCAGAACCAATCCGGGAAGCCACCAAATGGCAGGAACAGTTAAATGAGTGTCATTGGCCACAAGCCGCAGGCAAAGCCACTATATAAAGGGCTGCTGCGGCTTGGGCTATGTTCCGTATCTTTTGCCTTGTGAGTTTAAATAAAATAGTAGTTGTTTGGAACCCAGTCTCACATACTTCTTTCCGGACGGAACAGATGCCATCATGCATTTTTGATTTAAAGAGGTAATGACAGGTGCATCAGGGCCCCAACATACTCTGAATCATCTTTTAGCCTTTAAATATGGATCACTGCACAGCTTTATTAGTTAGTTGCCTGTTTGGGAACCCAGCAGGAGTTGTTTTGTTTATGTACTACACATGATTGTCATTTTCCCTCAGCATTAGCCTTTTACCATCCTGATAGTATCACCAAGTTATCATTGAAGTAAAACATGTGCTTACAAATGTTTTCAGCACTAGTTGTATGATTCTCAAAGACAATTTATTACAGCTAGAGAGAGAACAATCTATATGACAGAGGAAGTTGTCATTATCTGATTAGCTTTTATTGTTAACAATTTGGTACCCTGTGAATGCAATCAATAGTGTATTCTAGGGAGCAACCTGAGGCACAAGGATATTGATCTTGCATTGGTTTACCTGTCCAGAAGTCAAATTCATAGATCTGTTCTTTATCTAGGAACTAGTAATGCCCCTGACTATTTGCATGTTTTGAATAACTGATTCTTTATGTAACAGCTTCATATAATGGGTGATGGGGATTCAGAGGGTTGTGAACTACAGAAGTATGGTTGTTTTGCGGTCGCTGCTGACAACAAAGCTTCAAACCTCTTCACACTTTAAAGACTGACAGATTTAGCAAGGAATACCTTTCTAAGCACTCAGATCACCTTGTATAAACTACACAAGTTCTGAATAATTGAAAATTCCATTTTTAGTTTATTCTAATATTTCTCATTTTGAAAAACTATATGCTGTTCATAAATCTGTCTTTCAGTGGAAATACCTTGCTACCAACATGAAACAAATGGCAATTTTTTCAGTTTGTTTATTAAAAATATCTCAACATTATTATTTGAATAAATTTCAAATATCTTTTCAGGGATTTATTCCTTCACATTTCAGTCATAGGTGAAACATGGCCTTAGGCCAATGGAATGGTCACTGTACTGAAAGCGTCTTTAAAAATCTTTTTTAATATTAAACATTATTTCCTTCTATTAAATAGATTATTCTTATCTTAATGGAACCTATGCATGATTACAAATATAAGCTGTTATATCCATTTAAATGGATCTATGTGGATTAATTTTTTAAAATTGCAAAGAGAATTAAGAAGAGAATATAATGTGTGTGTGTGTATTCCCTTACAAATTATGTTAATGGTGGAATGATAAAAAAAAAAACTGGAGCAACGTGAGAAATGTTTAGTCAATGGTACTGTTGTAAAATAAATATAGTTGGATTTTCTTTCATTAATACTTATGTGCACCATTTTTATTACTTTTTTTTTTTGCACTGTGAAAAATACTGCTGACCCTGAAAGAGAATAATGTATTAGGTAGGCATCAGGGGTGGGATTCTACCAGTTCACACCTATTCGCTAGAACTGGTTGTTAATATTCGAAACAGTTTGGAGAACCGGTTGTTAGAAGAAATTACTGGCCTAATCCTATAAGGAAGGCAGGAAGGAAACATTCTGGTGTTGCTTACAGAAACTGCCTCTCCGTTAATCCTTATTACATTCTTGGCAGGATTAAACTTCCTGTCTCAGGAACATCTCTGGAGTTTTTTTCCCTCCTTTGCTGGTACTTTGCTTGTGTGGAGTGACCATTCATAGTTAGAATGGCACTGAAAAAAGTGACTTATGACCATTTTTCACACTTACAACTGTTGCAGCATCCCCACATTCATTAGAGGCTAGGCAAGGAGATGCATGCCTCGATGTGAGTGATATTGAGTTGGGCCACACCCAGCCAAGAACATGACCACCAAGCCATGACCACCACTTAAGCCACGCCTACAGAACCGGTTGTTAAAAATTTGAATCCCACCCCTGGTAGGCATGTATCATTTATATTTAGCTTTGTGGATGGGATGGAAGAAGCTGGTTAAGAAATTAATTGACCTTATGCAGTGACTTATAGCAGTGACTTATAGCACAGTAAGTTCATTGCTTATGGCTTACATTGCTTTTCTAGTTCATTGCTTTTAATTGAATGTAATGGAGCCATGGTAGCACAGTGGTTAGAATGCAGTATTGCAGGCTAATTCACCTCACCTCACCAGGTTCAAGGTTGACTCATCCTTTCATCCTTCCATGATTGATAAAATTAGGACCCAGATTGTTAGGAGCAATACACTGACTCTGTAAACCATTTAGAGAGGCTATAAAGCACTATGAAGCAGTATATAAGTCTGCTGTTGCTATTGCTATTGCGAATGTATACTTTGAAATTATTATCTACTACACTTTTCACTATTCACTGAATGAATTATATATGTTCCATGATTGATAAATTAATGTCAGCTTAAAATACATTGTTCAAAATAACTTTTTATAATAATCTTGAAATTTAAATAAATGTTTCATAATTGCTATTTTCCTTTTCCATATTATAAATTTATTCTCTTCCTCGCACTGTTAATTTTTATAATTTTCAGAAAACCTTAGACTATCATGCAAAATATTCAGAAGATAAAGCATCTGATCTGATCACAACTTCCTGGCATAGAATTCTAGTAATCTGTGCATTAATTTTTCAAGCAAAGTCTACACCTTATAGACTCTTCTTAAAACATGTAGCAATAAAGACATAACTATGGAGTATTCTTTTTATAATTTCAGTTTGTTTTGCATAATTTAATAGAAAACGGTGAAGGAAACCACAAAAAGTACATTAGTTTTATTTTTATGGTTCCCAGCCTTTATAATGGATTTTTGGTACATATACGAAAGAGATATATTAATTCTCTCAAACTGTCATTTTTTAATGCTGTGTAAGCAAGTCTGAAAGTGAACTATCTTTTTGCTGTGTAGCATTTCTGGATTTTGTTTGTCAGTAATTTTGTTGGAACTTGAATTGTTCCCTGGGTCATAGTCTAATAATTAAATCACTATGTCAGAATGAGTTTTCTTAACTATTTGGAAACTGAGGAAAAGACCAGATATTCTGATATTAAAAGGGAAGTGGCCTTTGGATATCCATGTGTCTGGGAGAAAAGAACTTTGTTTTTTAGACAAAGACTGTTCTTCTAATCTTTAGTCCTGGTGAATGTCTATATTTATGGGAAATTTGTTGTTGTTGTTTATTTATTTGGCTGTTCAAACTTATGTATGGCTAGAAAAGGTGTTATTTATGCTTACTAGGGCAGTGGTTCTCAACCTGGGGTCCGTGGACTTTTAGTGGGGTGTAATGTCATCACATAAGGTCCGTTAAGAAATGTTATGTTTTAAGTTTTGGTGGTCCATGTCCATGGTCCATGGCCACAAAGGTATTTAAAGGGATCCGTGGTAAAGAAAAGGTTGAGAACCACTATACTAGAGTATAGGATACAGCCCCCAGTCTTAAAAAATATTTAAGGCTTAGAAAAATGGCATGTAAAAAGAATCTAGTCTTCAGCTCTTCCTCCAAATCCAAAGTTCTTTACAAGTTCAATAGAAAAAATGCTATTGTACCACTGTATGTTTTGAAAGAATATCTATCATAGATTACTCCTCACAATAGTTTTGATCCTCTCTGTTGACTTTCTCAGCATTTTTAAAATATTTTGTTTATTAAAGGGAGAGATTTTTAAGAAGATAAAAACAATTTTTAAAAAATAAAATTAAGAAAAATAGAGAGGAACAAAGATGATTAGGGGCCAGGAAGCTTAAACATATGAAGAAACTGGGTGTGTAGTCTAACAAAGACAAGGACATGTTAGCAATAGCACTTACACTTTTGTACCACAGTGCTTTTTACAGCCATCTCTAAGCGGTTTACAGAGTCAGCATATTGCCCCCAACAATCTGGGCCCTGATTTTGCCCTCCTCAGAAGGACGGAAGGCTGAGTTAACTTTGAGCCTGGTGAGATTTGAATTGCCAAATTGCAGCAGCCAGCAGGCAGCAGAAGTAGCCTGCAGTACTGCATTCTAACCACTGCACCATCATGGCTCTTGTCTACACATAATAGTAGACTTCCAATATTTGAGGACTATTACACAGAAGAGGAGATCTATGTAATCAGTTATTCAAAATATAAATATTATTTAATTTACATTTTGATCAATTATATCATTTATAGTATAATAAGTGTGAATAATATTACCATCAGGTTAATGTATGCTGATGGTAAAACAGAACATAGAATAATCGAGTTGGAAGGGACCTTGGAGGTCTTTGAGTCCAATCCTCTACTTGGGCAGGAGGCCTTATCTCAGGGGTCCTTAAACTACCACCCGCAGGCCAGGTATGGCCCACCGAAGCCATTAATCCAGCCTGCACAGGACCATAAGTCTGCCTCACCCACATTGTCCCACCCACCCTCTGGCTCCCACTCTTTGGATGAGCACATGACTTACCTTTGTGAGCCCCACAAGATGGAACTGGAAGGCAAGGCAGAATGCTACTAGAAACAGGGATGCCAAAAATGGGATCATTTTTGGCCAGCAGAATGCTTCTGGAGGCAAAAGAGTCCAAAAATGGAGTACACAGAGACCTCCCAGGGACTCTGCACAGCCAGCAGAGTTCTGCAGCAGGACTGAATTGAACGAGGGCTGCCCATTCGACAATCTACCAACCTGACTAGTCTTCAAGTTTCAAGTGAAAGAGATCTGTTCCTTTTGGAGGGGATTGCTCTGCCTCCCCGCCAGCCAGCTGATCTTCAGCACGCAGCTTGTCAGCCTTCGGATGTCAGATTCCTACCACCCCGCACCAGTTCTGGGGTTCCTATTCCCTCTCAGGGGACAGAGAGAGACAGAGAGGGGGAGGGAGGAAAAAGTGGGGGGAGGGAGAGAGAGAAAGAGAGAGAGAGGGGAAGAGAAGGAAGGAGGGAGAGAGAGAGACTTGCTGATTATAAACTGAAGAATTGCTGCAAAAATGAGTTTCCTGAAGTGGACTACTAGATTCCTAAACAACTTAAAAAACAATCTAATAAAAAGAAAAGTCAACCAAAAGAGCAACATGCAAACAAAAGCAAATTTAAAAACCCCAGGAGCAAAACAAATTAAACTTTAATTTGTGTGTATTGTTTAATTGACTGCTAAATTGGTCATGCCCACCCAGTCACGTACCACCTAGCCATGACCACCCAACAGTCTGAGGTACTGTGAGTTGCCCCCCTGTTTAAAAAGTCTGAGGACCCCTGCCCCATATCATTTCAGGCAAATGGTTGTCCAGTCTCTTTTTGAAAGCCTTCATTGATGAAGCATCACAACTTCTAAAGGCAAACTATTCCATTGGTTAGTAGTTGTAGAAAGTGACTAGATCCCACAGCCTGTCACATCTGCTGAACCCCTCTCTTTCCCCTTTCATAATGCCCCTTTTTTCTTCCTCTGTCATATCTGACACAAGAGGAAAGGTGACAGAGCAAACCCAGTGCCTCTGGGTTGGAATTCTTATATGTTAGCACAGGACAAATACACAGCCTATTAATTTTTTTTTTTTATAAAGAATTTTATTAATTTTTAACAAACAAACATATACAAACAAAACACAAAACATAAAANTTTTTTTTTATAAAGAATTTTATTAATTTTTAACAAACAAACATATACAAACAAAACACAAAACATAAAAAACACAAAATAATTTTGAATAGGTTCTTACAACTGTCTTGGAATGAAAAATAGCTTGCAATTTAAAGTTAATGCATGATATACCAGTGAAAATAAGGGATTGTTTTAGCAGATTTTTGGTTCAGTTACCAAGTAGCCAATGGCCATGGAACAAGTGCCAGTATAATAAATAGTGTATAATCACCAGGAATTTCTCATCAAATTCAATACTAGAGTTGAAATGAGTTTCCAAAGCAAGCTTTTCAGTGATATGTTTTCCCTAGGTTTTATGAAACAAATTATATTGTTCTGGTTCTCACAAAAACAAACTCACAAACTATGGTTTGTAAACCACAATAGCTATCTTTTTATGTTACATTAAAACTAAACCAAACAAACCACTTTATTGTTTAGTGGGCTATGTACTTTCTGTCAATGTGAATATTCATTTAATTTTTTAATAGTAATTCAACCAATTTGGATTGTCTGGATCTGTAATCCCAACACTGTTATATCTCAACACTGGTATATATTCAAATTCATTTATTAGTATCATGGAACTGAAATATTAGAGGACAGGTTATTGGGCAATTACACCTGGAATTATTTTTCATTTCATATTGTTTTACATTACCATTGTTCATACCTAGTCATTTTTTAAAAAAAGCCTAAATAGCTCTTTTTAAAAAATATCTATCATTGCCATGTATATATCTATTTAAAATTAACATAGAGATTATATTCTCTATTTTAGATCCTAGTGATTAACAACAGAGGATGAATGTTGTTGACTAATCACTACTAGAAGCATAGTGTTAAGTCGGTTTTGTCAGACACAGACGTGGCTATAAGCACCTAGAAATTTAGATGAATATGGTTTACATTTATTATTCTTAGTACTTCTGGAATTATAGACATATCAAATAATTGACAGTCTTTAATTGGGTGAGAGTGATGTTACAGAATATATACCCACTCATATTTGAAATGTATAATACCTTTAATGCTGTGTAAAAAAGATTTAGGCTTACTTTTCTTACATACTTTCATTTGGTAGTTGAAGAAACTATATGTTTGCATTTTCTGCATTCATGCTCTTCTCTTTAGGTAATTCCCATAAGTTATATTCTTTTTAAAAACTTCAATTTCCTTTTTAAGAACTTCTATTTCCTTCATAATGGGATTCATTTATCTCAGAATTCTCAGTATTGGACATGCTGGCTGGAAAATTCAAATGGCATCTATATATTCAAATAGCATCTAGATTGTGGGAGATTCTGTTAGACTAAAAATTTAATTTAATCTTACATTAAATCTAATTTTGGAAGCTTTCAGAAAGATGTTCTCAGTGCTCTTCCAAATTCAGACATCTTTTCCAACCATTATTATTGTTATAATCTGTTTTCTCACTTCTCAAAAGTGTACAAATGTTAAAATAATTGCTCTTTTTCCTTGTCCTGGCATTGGCAACCAAGATAAATGGACAACAGCATAGAGATACACCAGGTACAGATTGGTATTGCAGTCAATATTTAAGCCATAAACAAATGCCCAATGATGCCAAACCTTGCCCTAGCTTTGAGAAGGCAGTTCTTATGCTCTGACAGAATGTACTTTCATAATTCATAACCCTAAAATACATTCGTGCAATTACTTTGTAAAAGAGGTCAAAATATGTTTGATGGATAAAGCCAATGAAATGAAGCCTATGGTGCTGTTGTAAAGTGTTCTGCCGTGAGATAGCTACACAAAACTTACAAACAGAGCTATGCAAAGAGGAATGACCCTCTTTGCTAAAGTGATATTTTTCAAAGACAATGACTTCGTTTTGAAGGAAGAAAACTATTACAAAAAGCTATCTATTGTAATTTGTAGAACAGTCTCGAATGTGACATGCTTTATAAACAAAAGAAATTTGTGCAAACTTCTCTCTTTCATTGACACCGTTGCCCATGAAGGTTAATATAGTTATACTAAGTCCATTATTTTTGAACATAGTAATGGAAAATGTCCTATTTAATAAAGTGGGCATCAACATCCTGAAGAGGTTCCACAGCTATCTGTCTTCTATCTTTAATTTTAATTAACAAAACAAATGGACAATAAATTTAAAGCAAAGAATCAACATTAATCTCTAAATCAAAGGGTTTTACATCAGGATTACAATTAATCACATGCATGAAATACCTTATTTAATAGGGTGATGCCCTTGGTTACTTTGTTTAATCACTAAAACAATTCAATTTCCAAAATTAGAATTTGGATCCATTCCAAATATATCCCATTAAGATGATCAGTTTGGTAACAACAGTGACAGAAACCCTTTGAAAAAGAAATTTCAGGCTTCATCTTCCCCTGAACAAACAACAATGCACAGAAGTATTTATGCCACCAGACACCTTATGCTTCATAAGAGTTAGAGCTAAGTCACAAACATTATGGGGTAATTACTTTCAAATATTGCTTTTTAGGCACTAAGACACAGGGTGAAAATAATGTTAGTATTTTTGTAAGGCCGTCTCTATATTCAGGATGAGTTCCTAAAGATACTATCTTATAAAGGTGATACTACCACTTCCAAAATTGCAAGATTATTGTATTCAGTTTAAATGCAGAATGTGACCATATGAAATTTGGACATTTTTCTTTTTCATAGGAGAAGAAGCAGTATATTTGAAAACAGACTTTAGCATAGTATTCAAAGCGATTTGCTGCCTCAGGTACTAGATTTCCCAGTGTTACTAATAACACAAAATGAAATTCAACAGTAACATGTAAAGTTGTCATGTGTTTTTTAGTGTTTGAAACATAATAGGAAGGGGGAGAACTCAGCCACAGATACTATTTCATTACTTGCACAGCAAATAATTATAAGGACCATAATCAGGTCTGTCCCTCAGGAAGTATGAATGGAAATGAACTGTATTTTTTAAAAAGTAGGCAAGCAAATGATCTCTTAAGCACCTATGCCTATGGATAGCCTTTGGCTCTGGAAAAATGTTGCCTATGAAAAAGAAAGAAGATGTTCTGAGGTAAAAATGTCATAAGAGCTGTGGTGGTGCAGTGGTCAAAATGTAGTATTGCAATCTAACTCTGCCAACTACCAGAAGCCCAATCCTGACTCTCTCAGGGTTGATGCAGCCTACCATCCTTCTGAGATTGGTAAAATGAGGACCCAGATTGTTTGGGCAATATGCTGATTCTGTAAACCACTTATAGAGGGCTATAAAGCACTATGAAGCAGTATATAAATCTTATCACTATTGCTATATCCTACTTGGTTAGCAGATTCCATTTCAGATGGTAAATAATATTAATTTAATCTGCTGTACTTTGGAGCTATTGACTTCATTCCATACTGCAGATTAAGAACTGGAGGCAAGTTTGATATAAAATTGACCAATCACAATCATAATTAAATAGCCTATTGTGTGGCAGCAACAACAACATAAAAGTAATCTCTTTATCACTATTGGTTTTTTTAGATGCTTCAATACAGCCCAATTTTGTTCTAGATGTTTAAATTTGCAAAATTGCATATACTGTACTATCCCTCTTATGTCACTTTTTAATTACCTTTCTTCAGTATTAAAATATCAAGACAAACATCCTCCAAATGTTAAACAGTTTTCTTCAATAAGAAAACTAACTTTCCTCTCTAATAATTTGGGATGCACCCCTTTTTTAATATTTTCCAAATGTTAAATGTTATAACATCATCTTGTTATGTAGCTGTAGGAAGCCTGGTAAAAAGCTATATTTCATATTTGGGTAAGAAAGCAAAACAGAGTAAGGCAATAAAGCTGAAGAGTCATAGTCACATTCAACATGTCAAATGAGTAGGCTGGGTTTTGGGATTTGCTTTTTAGCTTTATCAGTTTTGGAAGAGGGTGGAATGAAAGTCCAGCTTGCCTGTGTAAACTATTGCACCCATAGCAAATCACAATGAGACTGAATGACAGCATGTGAGATGACATGAAACAAGTGCTACTATTTGTATTTCACTGTCTGACATTAATATGTAAGTTGCAGCATGTGTAAACATGACATTGTAATAAACATCATTCATCTCCCCTGGTCCTCTGGGGAATCCCTGTACATATAAATCTTTTTTAGGATGTTACACTACAGTTTTCTCTTCAAAATAGTAGAAAGCATTGCCCATCAATTTTTTGCAATCACCCCAATTAATTTTAAAGAGGACTTTAAAAATTATAAAAACAAGTGTCATGGGTAAATTGATTATTCGCTGCTAGTCTACATCAGGGTGTCAAACCTGCATTATCACGGCGGTGTCACTCATCCAGCCCACGAGCCACGAGTTTGTCAGCCCTGATCTACATCATCATACAAAAATAAGATATTTTTCTAAACAATTCCCTGTTTTGGATACGGAAAATATGCTGTAATGGTAAAATGATTCTATTTAAGTATTGACTTGAGCATACTCAATATACTTGGTACATATGATGTGTTTCATGAACAAAACTCATCTAATAGATACAGGAAGCAGAAATTTTGTGGTATCATGTGCAGGGCAAAAAGTCATAGAAAGGGGGAAACTCACAATTAGGAAATTCTTCTGAAGTCTTAGATGGCTTTCACAACTATGTTTCTCTTTGCATTCCTTGTTCTTTGACTAGGTAAAGACATAAGCCCATAATTTAGAAGAATAGTCCATCTCCTTCCCAAAGGAACATTTCAGCGCTGAAAGAGAGCTGAAAAAATATACCAGGTCTTGGTGCTAATATGCAAGTATTTCCTCACCAAATAGAGCAAGCAGATGATCTTCCCCTCACAACAAGGCAACATATGGTACTTATACCTTGCTGATTATGTCAAAATTTATTAGCTAAAAATCATAAGTCTTTTAGAGGAAGGGACACAGGTGTCTGCAATTAATATTGCTCATCCCCACTAGAGGAATGTAATTTAATTCTGAATGTCTTTATTGTAAAGAAAGGTTCTTCATGTAAATAAATAAATAACTCACAAATTATGCTATTAGAAAGAGTCAGCCTTAGAGAGACTTGTAATAATGCTTCTTGTTTTCTTTCCATAGTAAAAGTTAATTGGAGCCAAATGAGTAAAAACAATGCAGCAAGGGCAAACAGGAAAATTCCAGTCCTTTAAGAAACTCAAATAAATTAAACCAATCACTGTGGATGAAGAATACAATGTGTTCAGTTAATCTAAATGGGATAGCAGTCAACTGCAAAACTCCACTGAAGTAGCGATGAGATCTGGGGGCTGGCTAACAGCTGTCCTTTTCAAGTTGTGTAAATATAACAGCCTGGTAAACTAAGTCAAAGAAAAGAAGGAAAACACAGGACCATCATGGAACAGCAAAAAGAGTATAGGCATTCTTATGCCTTCTGTATTTTACAATAGTTACAAACAAACCTATTATCTTTTGTTCCTCTTTAAAATTACATTATATGATTCCTTTCTTCTCATATTCAATCCTTTTTCATCAGCAAATTCATAAATCAACAGTTCATTTTATTCTCATTTTGTTTATTTCATTTTTTTCAAATAATGAAATAGCTTTTTTTCTTTAATGTGCATTATTTGCTCCATGTATATTCCACATTAGGCATTTAAAATAATAATAGCAATAGCACTTAGATCGGGGCTGTCAAACCTTTGGCCCATGGTGGGATGCATCATGTGTTGGCTATGCCAACGTCCAGTTTGGCGAAGGGAAAAAAGTTGTGATATGTCACGTGACGATGCTGTGATGATGTGAGTTTGACACCTTAGACTTATATACCTCTTCACAGAAACAGATGTAATGACTTAACAGAGTAGGAAGGGATCTTGTAGGTCATCTAGTCCAACCCCTGCCCAAGCATGAGACCTTACATCAGTGATGGTGAACCTTTTTGGCACCAATTGCTGAAAGAGTGCGTGCACATGTGCACATGAAAATGCAATATGCACATGTGTCTTGCACATTCACACATGCCCCTGTGCATGTGCCCTACCCCATTCATACACCCCATCCCCATGTATGTGCCTTACACCTCCCTATGTATGCGCCCCGGCCCTGTCCATGCATACCCCATGTGCGGCAGAGGCCCAAAGACAAGCTGGCTGGCAGGAGGCATGCTCACATGCACAATGGAGCTGAGCTGGGGCAACGGTGCACACGCCCACTGAGAGGGCTCTGCATACCACCTGTGGTGCAGGCTCACCACCATGGCCCGACATCATTTCTAACAAATGGCAGTCCAATCTTTTCTTGAAAGTCTCCAGTGATGAAGCTCCCACAACTTCTGAAGGCAAATTGGTTGATAGTTCTTGCGGTATCTGCTATACCGCATTAGATGGGCACCTCATGATAGGGAGCGAAAGGAGAAAGAAACGACAGGAGACGAA
>BHFT01011146.1:0-7500 GCA_004320025.1 Laticauda laticaudata
CTGCCGGCGCAGGGTGGGGGGTGGGGGTGGGAAAGATGGCAGCTAAGAGGGAGATGGTTAATCAATAACCACAAGGTCAGCAGACAGTGTCAGCCTCGGTGGCCCCTGTTAGGAAGCAGAAGCAAAAGGATTTGTAGGGGCTTGTAAAGGCTTAAAAACACACACACAGAGACACACACACCCCCACCCGGCATGGTGTCAGGGAAGAACAAGCGGCCTTTCAGCTTCAATAGAAGAGAGTCCTCTACTGACAGGTTGCAGAAAAGCATCCTTGGAATCAAAGGGACACCTTTGCCTTCCAAACATCTGTGATGCTTTGTTCATACACCTTTATCAGAATAAAGCTGGAAGGAACTTTGGAGGTCTTTTATTCTAACCCCTTGCTCAAGCAGGAGACCCTATATACCATTTCAGACTCTTCTTAAAGACCTCCAGTGTTGGAGCATTTACAACTTCTTGGAGGCAAGTCGTTCCACTAATTAATTGTTCTCATTATCAATATTTTTTTCTTTCATTCTAGGTTGCTTCTCTCCTTGATTACTTCATCCATTGACTTCTTGTTCTGCTTTCCAGGTACTCTGGAGAAATAATTGACCCTTTTCTTTGGGTCAGCTCCGTCAAATATTGGAAGATGCTTTAATGTCTCTCCCTAGCCTTCTTTTCAGTAGACTAGACATACCCAATTCCCTGCAACTGTTTTTCATATGTTTTTGTCTCCAGCCTTTAATCATCTTTACTACTCTTTGCACTTTCTTCCAAAATCTAATACATCTAATTTTTGGTAATGTGGTTTAGAGAAGTGCTTTGCTTTTGTTTACTTGGGGTTTTCTGCTCTGGTAGTTTGACATCTCCACTAAATAAAAGTTTGCATTTGCAAGGCTAGCCCAAAGCAATGCCTGCATTTTCTTCCAAAGCAGGGACAGTACCAGAGAACTATTCATAAAATAGAAACACTGTATTCAACTTGGGAAATTCATCCTGGTCCCTATGGTATATGACGTGCTCTAGTCTAAGTCTATTTTATAAGACCTGAGTGTGCATTTTTAGCATTATTAACTTTTGAGTTGAAGGGCCCAAAATAACATTAAGGCTCCAAAATCACTGCATTTCAGATCATTTATTTTATTATATTATTATTATTATTATTATTATTTATCTAATTATAGCTACACACAGTCAGCCAGGTGTCAGATCTGGGTTTGGCATTTTGTCTCTTACTGAGTCCTTCCAAGGACCTGGAGTTAGCAAATCTGGATGTTTGATGGTGTTACCAGAATATCGTCGACAGATGGAACTGTTGCAAGTCAGCGCTTCCTGCAATGACTTACCCGCTCAACACCCTCTGACCATACAAGAAGTGAACTGACACCGCACCATGAAGATTACATGACCACGACGCGAAGCCAAACAACAGGATCACAGTTCACCAGCTCAATCCCCCAAACTAAGACTAACCTTGAGCACAACCAGGCCCCCACCTGAAACAGAACACACCCCAGCCAATCAAACACAGCCAACCCCCCTACCAATAGAAACAATATTATGAAACACACACATAATGTGTATATGATATATATATATATATAATATACATATATATATATATATATATATAGATATATAGATGAGAGAGAGGAGAGAGAGAGAGAGAGAGAGAGAGAGAGAAGAGAGAGAGAGAGAGAAGAGAGAGGAGGGATGGAGGAGGAGGCTAGCACATTGTGTTCCTGTATTGGAGGCTTTTTAGCTGCTCAATCAAGGACATCAAAAAAACACAAAACAGACCAGAAGATATTGAAACACCAATCAGCGACAGAGCAAAATGCTCCAGCAAATCAACAAGGACCATAATACCCCCGAGAACCAAACTCAGGATGAGAGAATAAAACATTCTGGCACAGCGTACGTTCTAGCCAAATTTAAAAATCAGAAACGGCTATGAAAGTCTGACTCAAGAGAACATCAAATAACAGAAGCTGATGATGCAAGATGAGATTCTGCGAAACGTTGCTACAACTTTAAAAGAAAACTACAATGACTTGGGAATAACGTAACCGAACAAGCTGAAACGTCATAATATATTAATATATATACAATAATTAATATAATATAAATAAATATAATATATATAATATAATATATATAATATAATATAATATAATAAAAATAATAATACTATATAAATTATAATATATAATATAGTATAATAAATATATGTAAATATAATCTGGTCAATGCTGATCCAAATTGGATGCTTGGTACAAATTCACATTTATGAGGTTGCCAATAGTGACCCGAGCTCATGTGATTATGTTTTGCGGGCACATGCTGGCATAGTCAATGGATGTGTGTATGCAGATTCCCTTAACAACCATATTACTGCAGTGCTTCATGTAACATCTGGGGCAAGAAAAGTTGTAAAATGCACACCAATGCCTCACTTAGCATAGAATTTTTTGGCTTGCAAATGGAGTCGTATATTGAGAACTACCTGTCCTTTTTGTGCTCTGGAAAGAACCTGTGTCCTTCCTGGCTAGCATCCAAATGTAATAAAGTAAAATATATATTTCACAATAAAATGCCCTACCTGGTTCTTTGTGGCGTAGCTATTTTACAATGGAAACTGTTGCTTGTTTTTATTTTTTAAGCCTCCTGAATAGATCCATGCCACAGTGGATGTATCTGCTGTACTCCACATTTGTCATAAAGCAACTTTTTCCTGATTATTTAACTGATTAATTAATTGATGCAGTTCCCACCCATCTTGTTTGTATCCTAGCTTAGTATTTAATCAATGCTTCTTATTAAATAGCAATTGTGTGCTTCCCATGTATAGAGACAAGGAATAACTTTCTGTTTGGTGGGATTGTCAAAAGATTGTTGGAGATTTCTAGACATGGTGTTGCTTCCTCTTTAAAAAAAGATAATGTCAACAGACTGCTGAATAAAGGGGTTGGAAGGGACCTTGGAGGTCTTTTAGTCCAACCTGGAGATGTTAAGGAGAGTGTGGGGCCCACGAAACATTTTGCTTATTGTTACTCTTTGAAACACAATTACATATCATATACTTTTAACCCCTCTGGGCTGGCCACCCATATAAACCCCAGGAAGCAAATGAGGAAATAATTAATTTAATTGTCATAATTTGCCAGAGATGGAAAAGGAAGGAACGTGGTGGCTCAGTGGCTAAGACGCTGAGCTTGTCAATCAGTTGGCAGTTCAACAGTTCGAATCCCTAGCGCCGCGTAACAGAGTGAGTTCCCGTTATTTGTCCCAGCTTCTGCCGACCTAGCAGTTTGAAAGCACATTTAAAAAAAAGTGCAAGTAAGAAAATAGGGACCACTTTGGTGGGAAGATAACAGTGTTCCATGCCCCTTTGAAAGTTTTTAGTCCTGCCAGCCACATGACCACAGAAACGTCTTCGGACAGCGCTGGGTCTTCAGCTTTGTAACGGAGATGAACACCACCCCCTAGAGCTGGAAACAATTAGTATAGATCTACGAAGGGAACCTTTACCTTTATCAGGGATGAGTGCTACCTGGTTATCCTCTTTTGTTCTAGATGGGGAAGTGCCAAAAGTCCTGGTTTGATTACAGCAGCATACGACTCGAATAAATAAAGTACAATAAAAATAAACATGGCCACGCTTTCAATACTGTAAATGAAATATTCAGTCTAAGCAAGGAAGGGAAGGAAGAAGACACAATGTCAAACAAGGCATGAGTAATGGGTTCCAGCAAGCTGTGACATGTCTCTTGGTAGAATATCTTCTTTTCTCTTAGCTTCACATCTGAGAAAAAACATTCCAGAGGCCGGGATTTGCAACACTCTTCCAACCCACACAAAACACAAAAACACAACAGCTTTCTCGACTCTACCTCTCGCAGAGTTTCCCCAGAATTACTACCACAAGCTGCTACATCCATAGGATTGTTCACTGTTAGTCTTCTGAAATGCAACCCTCCCCCCTCACCGGATCTCCCACGGTTTCTAATAGTGGCTTCTTAATTTGTTTATTACATTTATACAGTGCCTTTCCTTTGGGGAAAATGGGGCAGGCAGTGGCAGAGTGCCCTTTCTTTTTTTCTCCTCCTATGGACAGCTCAGATAATAACTGTGGTTAAGGCCACCCCAGGAGTATTCTGAACTCAGCGTTTAAAATTAGTTTTCAACCAGGACATGCAGTTCTCCCAGGGTGCTAATTTTGCCCTTTGAATCTTCTGGGGTTTTTTTCCTCCCTTTCCACCTTGTCCCCACAGGAGTTTGCATTTAGCGCACGGAGCCATGGCAAAATCGAGGATTTTAAAATGTGGTTTGATATATATCTCCATTAGCTTTGCCCTCTGCGCTGTATTTTCTCTGCCCAAAGGCTCCTGTGTTGCAAATCCTTCCTGCTGGGCTTGAGAAATTTGATCCTATCTAGGCCGATCTTCTCTTTTGCCTTTTAGAATTCAGCATGCACACCTGTGCACCTGATTGTCAGCCTCAGAGGCCATATTTTTACTTGGAAGCTTTGAGGTTGCCACATTCAGTGCCTAGGATTTCAGGAGGGGGAATTTCATAGAGAGGTAGAAGATTAGATACATCAGCATTCTTTCCCAGAGAGTCAAGGACATGTTGCCCTGCACCTGGAGAGGAATGTCTGGAGGAAGGTCTCCAGTTGGGATGACATTTGATTGGGCTATGTGATGGACTGGTGGGTGGCAGGGGATGGATCTTTGATTTCTCTTTTGGGAAGGGAAAACTCAGATGTCAACTTGAAAAATAGTCCTATGCTGGTTTCCAAGTTGCCATAAGAAAGGGGGGGGGACTCTGAAGGAGCATACGGCAAATGAACTCAGAAGCACATTCCAAGCTTATCTCACAAAGATTGTAACTGAGGCAACCGGATATATTGGGCTCAAAAATTCTCTATTGGAGAGTGTGATTGAGAACACCTAGCCCATGAACATGTTCCGTTGGACAGTCTGAAGTATGATATACCCAGAGGTGGGGGGAAACAGGGTCATATGTGATTGTAGATTACATATCTCAGAGTCGGCTTCATACAGTCTGTATTCTGACACTGGAACTCTCAGATTTGGGTTTTCCCAGATGTGCCAGTATGACAACTCTAATAAAATGGAACTTTGAGGAATTGTTTGTTTTGGAGTTTATTGGGTTGGAGTTGATTAGTTGAAGTGCTGACACTGACGCTTCTCTGCAATTTACAACCTGCAAGGCAAACCTGTCTGATTCATCATTGTTGATGGTCCTGCTGAAAAAAATCCTAGTTTGGTCAGGAAACCTTTGCAAGAAAAAAACACCAAGAATCCCAAAGGTGCTTTTTAAAAAAAAAAAAAAAAAACACTTNGACTCCAACAAATCCACCCCCATTCAAATCATAAGTCTCTAGCTGCATCTCAGAGAAAAGAAAATTGATTTATTAGGAGTGGCCATGTTGGTGTTGGCTGGATGCAGCCGATACTAAAATACATCATTCATTTCCCCCTTGACTCTAGTCTTCCTCCCAACCCCTGGATGTATATTCTCCAATGAGACACATCCATAGCCAAGAGTCATCAATCATGCTCTCCAGTAATTTTCTTGCGCTTGGACAACTTTGGGCTGCCAGGATGATTATCTAGGCACTTAAGGCAAGGCACTTCAGGAATGATTCACCTTTGGTCTTTTTAGCTTCCAGGCTTCCTTGATTTATTTCTCTTCGAAAAGGCTTCATTTCTAGTCCAAGAACTGCTTCTTCAGCTCAGCTTCTTGAACAAGAAGCGAAACATTTTTGAAGAAAAATTACCAAGGAAGTCCAGTTGCCTTTTGGAAGCACACACGCACACACTTTAAGGACAACTGTGTCCTGGATGATTGAGAATCTCCATAGACACCAAGGCCAGAGAACAAGGACCCCACAGCTCAACACTGACCTACACATATTCTCTTCTGTCAGTACTGAAAAATTCTTAATGATATTCCAGGGAAGTCTATGGTCCCCAGAATACAGTTAAAACATCAATGCTCTTACTATCGGGTCCAAGGACCTTTAAAGATTGTCTACAGAGTCCTCCAGGAGCTCCTTTTGCCTTCTATTATTTGTTTTATATTGTTCATTTTCACTGAGCAATTAACATGCAAGTAAGGTATCATTTTATTTTATTTTTAACTTGGATTGCTGCTGAATTGGTTACTTGTCTCCGTTAAGAGCTCAGTGTCTTTGCCAGATGCTGAATAATTAAATTTAAGATTTATTTGAGCGTCCTACAAACAAACTTCTGGGTGAACACATTTTTAATAAGGTCCAATCAACTGGTATTAAATCACAAAGAAGAAAATTGAATTATGGGATTCTCCGTGCTCTCTGAGCTTGATTGTTTTCTTGCAGGTGTTTTGTTACCCAACTAGGTAACATCATCAGTGCTAGTAAGAAGTAAGGTTTTCTCTTACTTTTATATACAGGTAGTCCTCGACTTACAATAATTCATTTAGTAACCATTTGAAGTTACAGCGATACTGGAAAAGTGACTTATGACCATTTTTCACATTGACAACCATTTCAGCAGCTCCCTGTTTACGTGATCAAAATTCAGACTATTTGGCATCTGACTCATATTTATGACGGTTGCAGAGTTCTGGCATCATGTTTTGCAAACTTCTGACAGGCAACGTCAATGGGAAAGCTAGATTTACTTAACAAACCGTATCACTAACTTAACACCTGCAGTGATTCACTTCACAATCGTGGCAAGAAAAGTTGTAAAACAGTGCAAAACGCACTTAACAACTGTCTCATTTAGCAACAGAAATGTTGGGCTCAATTGTGGTCATAAGTTATTGCCCTGGCAGTATTGGTGAGGCTGTTCTTATACTTAGACTGACATACCACTTCACAGTGCTTTCTAGCCCTCTCTAAGCAGTTTGTAGTCAGCATAATTGCCCCCAAACAATCTGGGTCCTCATTTTACTGACTTTGGAGGGATGGAAGGCTGAGTCAACCTTGAACCAGTTCTGAGTCAACCAAACTGCCAGTTCTTGGTGGTTCATTAATTAGGCTGTTGTGTGTGCTGTTTGGCTGTTTGTCTGAGTCAATTGTATGTTATGTGTTGTTTGTCTGAGTCAGTTGTGTATTGTGTGCTGTTTGGTTGTTTGTCTGAGTCAATAGCTCCTTGATGGGGATATTGTTTACTTCTTGACTACTTACTTCTTGGGATAGTAGTAAGATTGATGTTACTGGGGAGGAGGTTTGACTACTTACTTCTTGGTCTAGTAGTAAACTTGGTGTGAATTACTGGGGAGGAGGTTTGACTACTTACTTCTTGGTCTAGTAGTAAGCTTGGTGTGAATTACTGGGGAGGAGGTTTGACTACTTACTTCTTGATCTAGTAGTAAGCTTGGTTTGATTTACTGGGGAGGAGGTTTGACTACTTACTTCTTGGTCTAGTCCTAAGGTTGGTGTGAATTACTGGGGAGGAGGTGTTTGAGTTGGGGAAGTCTTTATGTTTTCCCCTTTTAGGC